>JAAGNO010019889.1:111261-140245 GCA_033439905.1 Ceryle rudis
AGCGCAGGGTTATAGAAACAAGGTAACATAGAATGGTTTGGGTTGGAAGGGACCTGAATGACCATCTCTGCATCTCACCTCATCTCATCTCATCTCATCTCATCTCATCTCATCTCATCTCATCTCATCTCATCTCATCTCATCTCATCTCATTTCTTGAGATTACATTTTAAAATACAGATAATATGGTTAAAATAAGACAATTCTAACTTTCAGTTAGGACTGTAACAGTCCTTAAATTCTGCTAGTTTCTCTTTGAATTCTGCAACTTCAGATGAGATGTAGACATGTCATTACTATTCAGATTCTTCATATAATTTTATATCCAGTTGTATTCCCATAAAATCTTAAATACTCTCTATATTCAATTTTATTTATAACTGAGGGTATGCCCTACATAGCTAGAGAAATGCAATGCATTTTCTTTTATTTTTTTTTTCTTACAATGTATCATAGAATTTCAATTTCTTGGCTAAATTTTAACTTACTGCAATGAAACAACCAAAACCTTGTTTATTACTATTACTCTATGCTTTCTGCTAAACACACAAAGTTTCACTGGATAATGTCATTTCTTAGTCAAAAGGCTTGTATAGATCTATTGTTCTCTTTAAAGAGTCTTCCTCCCAGGGACAGGTGCACTTCAAAAATGAGTAGAATGACCCATTAAGACAGTTACCACTGATATGCAAACTCAGCAGAAATCAAAGATCTCTGATCAGCATGTAGCTGAAGCCTGTGTATGTGTATTACTGCTGTGCATTTGCTGCAGGAGTAGCAGAAGTGATTGAGGGCTGTATTAATAAAGCATTTCAAGTAAAAGCAGAGAAGTATTAATGCCAAGGACCTGGAAGGACATCACTGTATAAAGTTTCATTCACCTATCTATAAGATGATTTTACACAAGAACAGATTCAAAGAAGGGCAGATGGCATGATTAGGGAAGCCTGTTGTCCAGGAAGACATAACAATAATACAGTTTGTTTGGTCTAGCAGAACAAAACTTGGGAAGAGATATGATTGCTGTGTATAAGTCCACTGGTGATTAAATATCTGTGAGAAAGAAAGGTTATTTAAACTAAAAGGTAATGGTGGCAGTAGAAAAAAAAAAATGAGTATGAATTATCTAGGATTTAGCGCATTCTCGGTACTAAAAGTTTTCATCAGAACAATAAGGTTCTAGAAGAGTTGTCTAAGTACAATGATGTGGTAATGGGAAAGAAATCGTTATATTCTTAGGCTTAATCATTTTATAGTAAATATTTAATTCTGTAGCATGCAATAACAGGGAGTTAGGTCCTCTGAGGCATGTGGTCCTTTCCTGTCCTACAATAACCAGACTATATAACCTTAGTTCAATTTATGAGATAATTCTCTCTCTTCTAGTGGTCTTCATGCATCAAATTAAGGAAGTGTACCTTTACACAGTACTATAATAAAAATGGCATCAAAACATGATTTTAAAATGATGCAAAAATGGAAAAGAATTAAATGCATTAACGTGTTAAAAAAAAAAAAAAGGAACTGAAAATATAGGACAATAGTACAAACAAAATTTGGTTGTATGAAATAGTTTGCCTGGGACAAGTTAAATAAAACTGGAATCAGTGACCAAGATTGAGCTTTTTATTTCTCTAGACCAGCTTTTTTCCTGAAATTGTCCATCAGATAGCAGCTGAGAATGTCTGAGTTGACTACGTTTGCTATCCCTTTCCTGATAAATAAATCACATTTCCATTCAATTAGGTTGACTTTCCACCAAGAAATTATGTGCAAATGTCGATTATGTTTATGCTCGGCTCACAATCTTCCATCAGGTGTGGCCCTCAGGTTACAGACAACTAGATCAATGATTATTTTTTTTTTATGCTGAATTGAAACAATGAGAATGTGTTCTTCAGCAGCCTGATATGAAGAGTTAGAGACTCTACAAAAGGTTGAACTGACCCTTTTTTCATTGAGTCAAATGAAAAAATGAGCACTCCATTTAGTGTTCTAGTCTAAGAAAGTCTACCATTTCCATAAGGCAGCATCAGAGAACTTGGATGTAATTTATGATTATAAAATCTGAAAGAAAGAGTAGAGCAAAAGACGGAGCAATGGGAACAAATAAGTGCATTAGAAGATGTGGAAATTCCCAACATCTCTGCCACAGATGGGGAGATCACTGTGTGCCCTGTATTCAGCTGTTCTGAAGGCTTAAGAAATTAGTGTAGAACTGACCAGCTTTCCAAATATTAATGAAATGTAGTCTCCCTAAAAACAACATGAGAAACTGAAGGATTTATAAACACGGGTTACAAATCAATCTTCACATGCAGATATAAGCATAAAATTATTTATTTCCATTAGTAGAAGTTGTTGCTTAAATTGTGTGGACTAGTTAAAGTATTCATGTTTAAGAATACTGATTTTTTATGAGAAAAAGGTTGGACTGGAAGAATATTGAGGTATAGCCTTGCCTTTAAAAGGCCAGTTATGATGCCACATATTATACACATAATCATCACCATTGACATACTTTGCTCTTGAGCTATAAGTCTGTAGGCGGTAAAAATCCCATGGGTGTGATTGGAAATATTATATGAAAGATCTCAAGATTTTGGCATTTTGTGACTTTATAAGTGTTCTCTACAATGCAAGCAAGGCAAAAAGCATGTCAAAATAATTCCTACATGGAAAACAATGAGAAATTGCATAAAACTTTCTGTCCTTTAAGAGTACTTTGTTTAAATTTTAAAAATCATGTAGGCCTTCTGGCCTATAGAAAGTCAGTATTTGTAGAGGTTTATACATTTTGTATTTCTTGACACTTAATAAAATATTATGCAGCATAAATGCCTTATTATGTATATTATTTATTGATTTAGGTACATTTTCTTCCTTTGAATCCTTACTAAACAGAGCTGTTGTTTTCTGAATTGTTTTTTTCTGTCTCAGCCACATTGAGGCATAGACACTTTTTTGGCTTCTATCTGAATGAACAATTTCCTAGTTAGACACACTGGATTTGGAGTTGGGTCAATAAAGGCTTTACTGTGTCCTTTCTCTTTCCTCACACAGCTCACAAAGGAGAACTAAATTCCATTCATCCTTTCACTGGCCACTGCGGAATCTTTAGCAATGCAATTCTGGCTGGGATGAGGAAACATGTCAAGAAAGTGGATGAAGAAACACAAATAAGAATTCTTTATTCCCCATGCTCACTGCCCTGAAGATTTGTTGCCACTGGGGATGCATGTGAATTTCCTGCACTTTAACTATTTGTCTGTGTGACTGAATTACTTTGGAAGTATAACACATTAGATATCAAAGACGATTTAGCTTAACCCTGCTGAATCTGATGTGGTTAACTGCAAGTTATTTTCAAAAAGACCATTTTGAGTGGTTCTTGGCAATACAAACATAAAGGATCATTGAACAGTATTCATGTGAAGAGTACTTTTAAAGTTTTGAATAATATAAATTTAAACATGGTTTAATAAAGTGTTTTCACTATAATCTTTGTGGACAGACGGAAGTTTCAAAGATTCTGGAGTACTTCAGGTTGTTTCCAAGGATGTAGTCAACTCATGAAAACTGGGTGGGGTTTTTTGTTGGTTTTTACTTGTTTTTTGTGTTACGTACTGCTGATATGGATAGCCCAATAACAGTAAAAACTGCTAAGACAAGAAGATATCATCAATTTAAATTTGGGGCACTTCCAAAATAATTTCTTATGTTTTTTAACTTCAAGCTTCTCCTCCAGCTTGTGTGTACATATGTATCTCTCAGCTGTGTCTTCCCAGTCTTTAAGACTTTTTCCTTCATTCATTTCTATGTTGATGCCCCATGCACATAAATAGGAGACATTAAAAAAACAGCTCCTGGCATAGAAGTAGTTTTCCTCTAAGTTTAAGCATAGTATTAATTTAACCTTAAGGTTTCACTTGTGCATGTATGAGACATGGAGATGCATAAAAGCACACATATAAAGTCCCTTAAGGCATAAATTCAAGACTTAGCTAAGGAGAGACTGTTGTGTTCATATGTGACACAGTTAAGTAGTCCTGTGATACATACAGGAAAATGCATGACCGAAATCCAGCAACCTTCTTGAGTCCTGACAGTATATCAGGAAAGCAAGGTTTTCTGTACACAGTTTCTATATACAGTGTGGCTCATAGTGCACGTAGGCTGTTCTGACCTACCCGTCCTTAATGCCCAACTAACTGCTTACAGTAGGGTTGAGCAGAGACAGCCAACTCATGCTCTGTGTCCACAAGACTTGGAACTTCCTTAATTCTACAGAGAGAAGTAGTGCAAATATGAAGTGCTGAAAAATAGTCAAAGAATTTCAACTTTAAAATTATATACAAAACATACATAACATATGCAAAGCCATGTCAGGCGTCACATAGAACTAAAAAGCAAACAAAAAGTGGAATTAAAGAATAAATTTTAAATTATGTCCCTTTAAATTTAAATCACATGCTTTTTAATTTGCTAAAGCATTTCATAAGTGAATTTGTAGACAGTTAGAAACATAGAAACATAGAAATTGCTGGGTTGGAAGGGAGCTCTAGAGGTCATCTAGTCCAACTGCCCTGCTGAGAGCAGGGACATCCTCAACTAGAGCAGGTTGCTCAGAGCTCTGTCAAGCCCCATCTTGAATGTCTTCAGGGAGGGGGCCTCCACCACCTCCCTGGGCAACTCGTTCCAGTGCTCCACCACCCTCACGGTAAAGAACTTCTAAATCCACTCCTTTCTAGTTTAAAACCATTACCCCTCGTCCTTTCACTACAGACCTTTGTAAACAGGCCCTCTCCAGTCTTTTTAGAAGCTCCCTTCGGGTATTAGAAGGTGGCCATTAGGTCTCCCCGGAACCTTCTCTTCTCCAGGCTGAACAATCCCAGCTCCCTCAGCCTGTCCTCATAGGAGAGGTCTTCCAGCCCCCTGATCATCCTTGTGGCCCTCCTCTGGACCCTCTTCATCAGGCCCATGCCGTTCCTGTGCTGAAGGCTCCAGAGCTGGACACAATATTCCAGGTGAGGTCTCACCAGAGCAGAATAGAGTGGCAGAATCACCTCTCTCAATCTGCTGGCCACACTTCTTTTGATGCAGCCCAGGATGTGAATGGCTTTCTGGGCTGCAAGCGCATGCTGGCTGCTCATGTGCAGCTTCTTGTCTATCAGCACCCCCAAGTCCTTTTCTACAGGGCTGCTCTTTACTGCCTCTTCCCCAAGCTTGTATTGACAGTGGGGATTGTTCCGGCCCAGGTGCAGGACCCTGCACTTGCTCTTGTATTCATCCATTGAAAAAAATTCATTCACTGAAAAAAATTATGCATTTGCATCATCCTACTTACATCTCTAATCCCCTGATTAGGAAAGACACAAACAACAGGGGTCACTTTAAAGCTGTTATTTTGAACATTTTTTTTCATCACCTTTGATGTGAACTTTTTCAGTGAGATTTTCAACCCATTAGATAGATCACCAAATGATATCTGCCTCATAGCAGTTCTGCTGACTGAAGGCTATTTAATATGTAACTTGTTAAATTAGATACAGAATCTTAGGTTTTGTTTCCTTTTTCACCTTTTTACAACAAAATAAACACTTTGAATAAGAATAGGACTCTTGAGATTCTACAGTAAGGCTATGTTATGCTCTACAGCTTAAATTTTTGGTTTACTAAGAATGTTTTTCAGCACAATCACTTGATTGTAATTAGGAAAGAGAGGATAATTCTTACTTTGAAAGGGAGCATTCAGGAGGAGAAAGAAATAAAAAATATAATTGCTTTGAGATTTACAGTTTATTTTGCTTCCATGCCATCCTGCTCAGTAACTTTGTCTTCCTTAGTTTTCTGTGTGCACCTAACAAAAATGGCAATGTTTTTTGTTTTGTTTTGTTTTGTTTTTGGTGGGGGGTATGGGGGATGGAATAAAAATAATTATTTCAATTCTTAGATAAGCAAATTGCTGGGAAACAGAGGTTTAAAAACCCTTAATATGTCAGAACACATAATGGATATTATTTGGATTCTAGGTCTCGTTTTCAAATTTTGTGCTTATCACAGAAGAAACTAGTACGTGTGAGCTCCAAGGGTTTCTTCATCATAACAAAGGGGTGAGTAGGAAGGACAGCAGGACCTTCAGGACCAGTGAATTTTGTGTACATATTATTTGTTTTCTATAGCTTGAGAAGTAGCTTTTTCAAACATAGAGATGATAAAAATCATGCTGATATGACAAAGCAAAGAAACATGTGAAAAAGTTCTCAGATAGGTTCCCTAGCCAAACATCTTATTAAGGATTTATTAGAGATGTGAATTACCTGAAAGTTTTTATGTTTCTACTAATAATACAAAGTCAGGGGTGAGGGGAAGAAAATGTCTTGCAAAATAGTGTAGAAACATTTTAGAAAAGTACTAAATTGTTCTAGAAAGAAGTTTGTTAGATTTTTTTTTTACAGTCAGCACCAGAGCTGGATAGAAGAGAAAGTTCGTATTCTATCAGAGCTATTTATAGCACCAAGATTAATGTAATATTGTTACCCCTCATATTGATTGAAGACTGTATTCCAGTAAAAAATTATGTGATGCAAATATTGGTTACTCAACAGAACCATAAAAAACAATGATATCTTCAAATGCATGACCAAGATGTAGTGAGAACTTAATACAACTGGAAGAATAAAAATTATCCTGAATTAAGTGATGTTTAGCAGGTAATGCTAAAGTTATGGTGCAAAAATAAATTAAAGCAAAATTAAGAATTTCTATTTTAATAACAAAATTCATGAAAAATTAAGGGAACCAGTGAAAGTTTGGTGGTTTATAAAGTTTTAAAGCCCGCCTGGAAAAAAAAAAAAGCTTGGAACTACTTTAAACCACGGATGAAAAACAAAATGTACTGCAAGTAAAAGAGAAATGATTGAGAGGAAAAGACCCAAGACCTAACCAAATAACTAATCACCTCATGTTGAGAATCATGTAGTACCCAATCTCGGAGTGAATAAACTCCTCTGTGTGATGATTTACTGCAGTTATTGAGATGTGGGTAAATGCTATATTGCTTATATTAGGAATCCATTCACCTATTTCTGACCTTGATCACGTCAGTGCAAAAAAAAATTTCCATGGTAAGCTATGGTTCTATGAGAAGCAGCAAAAGCAGACTGACTGAACAGAAAGCTATGTCTTGAAAGTCAGAATATATAGGATAAAAGTGAGATTTGCAAATTCTCAAACTGAGCTGGACTTTTCGAAGGAAACTAAAACAAAGAATAAAAGAACTTTAGCCACAAAAATAAAAAGAGAAGAAAGAAGAAGTGGTGTGGTAATTCAGTAAGTATAGGGGCAATGATTAAAGTTAATCTAGATACAAACAAAAAATACCTTATGATGCAGATTTCAGTAACTACAGTGATGTAGTACATGGAGTCGAAGTCTGGGGGCTAATGGGAATAAGAGTATGAAAATGGAAATTGCCATAACTGAGGAGGAAACAACATTGAAATTACTTAATGCACTGAAGTTAGTGATCAAATAATCTTCATCACTGAATTCTGGCTCATGTAATTGCAAAACCAGAAGCAAGGCTGTTTGATGCATTTACCAAGTCAGATCTATATGCTAAAGAATAGTACACGTAGCAGATTTTCAAGATAGACATTTCATTGCCTTAACTGAATATGATATATATGATAGGTATGAGCTTAAGAACTTCAGGAACTGAGAAACATTCATCACAAGACACTGTAAAGTGGAAGCCAGTGGCAATCAGGAACTACAAGATATAATACCTAATTTGAAGGAATGAAAAAAAAGCAGACCACAAATACTATAAGAAACTGTCAAAACCCAAGAAAAATGTACTCATTCAGGAATGTTCAGTCAGAAGACTAGTTCAGTTAGAGATGGTTTGGTAGGATATGGAATACACAGGAAACAAAATAGTCTGGAGGACCTACAGTTGTTCAGTCAACACAGGTCTGAAGCTCTTAAGCAGAGGCTGTTGCTCCTGTGAATCTCTAGTTATGTGTGGAACAATCACTGGATCACATGTGAACACATCTTCTTAAGTGCAATGTGATGAACCAGTTGAATAATGATGGTTCAGTAGAGATCAAGTGGATTAATAGTGATTTTCTGATGCTAATATTGCTCTTTTATTGACAGAGAAAAAGATGGATGATGATACTGTAACTCAATGTTGAACTACAGTAATTACAGAATGCCTGTAGAAATGTAACTATCAGTACATCTGCATATTCCTGCATGCCTATCTCAAAGGCAAAATAATGCAATTTTGTATAAGCAGCAGGTATTTAACTTTAGAAGTAAATCAAATTGCACTGCAGCTGAAGCAGAACAACTGTGCACATAGTGTTATGCATGGTTATAAATTATTATTAACACATATGACTAAAAAAAATTCAGTGAAATTTGGGCAAAGTAATTTAGTTTACCTTGTGCTTTTTTTTCCCAAAGTGCAAGATGAGGTTTAATTTTAATCAGCCCCAAATCCGCTCTTTTCTTTCAAGGCTGTCCAAGAAGTTTCATATGCAAGTTCAGAGGACAATCTTATTAGTGGCTTGAAGAATTTCAGGTATTACCATGGAAAGGGCCAAAGTCATCTATGTGTTGTTACACTTGAGAAGAAATAGAAAGAACTAAAACAATCTGTGAGACTTTCCATTTAAAATTTTTATGCTTTTATTTTAAGATGATGGGAGTAAATACAGAACTTCACTTTTCCAAGATAATCTTGACCCCTTTAGTAGAAATATTAAAAAACATAATAAAAAAATAAAAACCATCTGTTTGTCTGAGAGGAAGAAAAAGGTTTCCCCAGTGACAAATATAAAGTGAAAAGGAAATTGACTCCAAAGCATTAAGATGGAGAAAGCAAACTTAACTCTATCTGAACCTATATAAAACAGTTTATGCATAGGGAAAAGGAATGTCTTTAAGGACCAGGAGGCCACAGAAAGCATCCAAAAGGAGCAAGAGCAAAAAATAAATATAATGTAATACATAAATAATACATTTTTATGGTTTATTTTAAAATAATATATCTATATTGTTCATGTGTCTGTTTGGCAGAATATATGCAATTTGTTTTTAATATAGAACACAACAACTAATTAAGTAAATAGGTAAATAAGTAAATAAGGGTCACATGTCTTGCCATGCCATCTTTAGGTATCTAATATGTCTAATAGAAAAGAAGACATTTTGTATAATCAATGTAAATAAAAATGCATTTCTAGACAAAATTCTTCATGTGTGTATCTAACTAGGTCAGATGATCTGCCCTTTGAGAACATTCATTTTTGTCTATAATCTGAGAGTAGTCTATCTTCCTTAAACATATGCATCAAATTTTTTGTGGTCTAAAATTGAAACAGATGAAATACATCTCAACAAAATAAAGCACTGAATTAAAGGAATAAATTTCTTATCAAAACCTAAATGTGCTGAAAAAAACAAGTGGTAGAAGCAGCTAAAGACAGGTTTACTAACCTGGAAAAGATGAAAGTCAGAAACTTTCAAAAAAACAGCAACAGAAATGACATAAAGCAATCATCTAACCTCCTCTTTCCTGTCGCAACAGAGGGCCTGGGACACCTGGAATCATAGATATTAATTAATTAATTTCTATGTCTATTAAATTCCAGATATGCAACTGCAAAAGTGAAGCTCTTTTCACGTCATTACAATGTCTTGCTTCTTGAATTTATACATAAAAGGCAATATGAAAAAGATTAAGCATTTTTGCTTATTCTCACTGCTCTATCCTGAAACGACCTCCTGCATGTGTTCCACTCTCAGACTCCTCCAGATATTCAAATGAATTATTCTTGAGCATGCAACATCTATTCTTATTTTCATCCTGCAATATACCTCTCTCAAGTTCTAGCAAAGCCATCACATTATAACAAATAGTTCAAACTAAAATCAACACCCCCTCCTCTCTTCCCTCCACCTCCCTAAATATCATGTTATAGTGCCCTAGGGCAGCCCAATAAGGCTGCTGCACCACGTGCTATGTTTTGTGGCCATGGCATAGCTGGTCTCTAAAGATCTAGCCTTAAACAAGGTAGGTATGCACAGTCTGCACCTCTTTGGAGCCAGGGATCATTCCCTAGGGTAGATACATCTATCAGTGTAGAAATAGCTTACGTCTTTATTATGCAGCTGCAAGGGGAGGTTAATAGGAACATTAAACAAAAAGATCTAAGTAGAATCAATAAGAGCGTCCATCTGGACAGCAGACAAGTGTAAAGATCTTTATAATTCCCGACTTTGCTGCAAGTTTATTTCTTTCACAGATCACTAGAGAACAAGGAGAGTAGTCCATTTAATCTGCATTTCGCATTCTGCTTGTTGGTAGCTTTATGGTCCTTTTAGAAAGGTTTCCACTTCTTATGTTCTTTACATCTCTTCATGCTATGCCCTCCCCACTCCCTAACTTTTTCTAATTTAAGCTGAGTGAAAGCAAGATTTAGAGAAGATCTGATGCAGTCTGTTAAACTGGGGAAGGGAGTAGCAAATGCTAAAAATAGAAATAACTTTGGTAGTAATTCAGTCCTTATAAACAGTCACCAATGACTTAATAAAGAAAATTCTTTCTATATTTATACATTTAATGACTATTTAGATTATAGAGAACCAATTATATTATTTAAGAGCTTGAGGTAATAACAACTGATGTACAAAGATACGGAAGAATATAAACCAAGAAGCTACAATCTGAGTATCAGTATGCATTTAGGACCAACTCCCTGGAGTTAAAGCTCATAACTGTCTGTGTTATATGAGGTTTGTAAGTAACTGTGCAAACACTAAGCATTGTGTCTTACTACTTTGAAGTAGCCCCTAAATTACTACAAACCTCTGTCTACTTTTCAGTTAATGCTCTTCTTTCAAAGCCATTTGAAAGTCTCTATCAATAAGACTACATATTTTACATTTCCATTTTGAGCTTCTACTTTTTTACAAATATGGACTCTCATGCCAATACTGTACACTTTTTCCATTGAAATCAAGATATTTGGGATGAATGCTAATACAGTCAAGCAGAAGGAAATAAAAGAATTGTCTTCATTATGCAACATCTTGTTTTATTTCAGCAATTCAAAAATGGATTCTAAATGAGAGCTCAACACTTTTGGACCTAGCCTTTGTCACTAAGCCAATTTCTGTGCACCTTGAGAAGACAAATATTGTAGAAAATAAAAGAAGCAACATTGTGAATAAAAGACTTGGCCATTTTTAATGGCCATCATCCTAAAGGGACATGGTTATTTTCTCAAGACCAAGTAATATCCAATAACAGTCATTTGCCTTCAAATATAACATCTTTGTTACTTTTTTACTCTATCTTCCTCTTTCAAACATGCAACATATGTACAACAGAAAATGTATAATATTTAAAGAGGAAATAGGTCATATGAGCAGTGGCATTAGTTTTATTTTGTATGAATAGTGACAGCTTTACTGTAGCCCTCAAAGCAGATGAATGCATTCATATGGTTTTTGCTTTCATTGAAATACCTATGCACTTAAATTATTGTCCGCATATTCCTGTATCATTGCACTGCAAAAATTAAGTTCTGCTTAATTTGTAATTAAATGTACTTAACATGTTATTTTATGATTCAATATATCATTTTAGATATCAATACTGTAGCTGCCAATTCTTGGCCCTTTTTTTTATTGTCACTAATGTTCTTCTGTAAACATATATGACCTTAAATTAACATTCAGATACAAAGTCAAACTGTCACTGATATCAGTAACTATTTTTTTCTTGGTGGATTTAAAAGAAGAACAAAAATAGCTATTGTAATCAAGGATTTATTTTTAACATTAACTAGAAACATATGGAAAATACAGAAAAACAACAACAAAACACACACACACACAAAAAACCAACCCACCCCACAACCAACAGATAATTTCTTCTTTTTAAATTTAATTTTTAATTACATTCATTAGGAATGTGTCTTCCGATTAACAAAGAACTAAGGACACTAAGGACAGGATCTTAATGGCCTGTGAAGAAGGTTTTCCCATTCTAGATTCTTACCAAAAAATTTAAAAACCCTCTATATTCATGGATCACTCCTTCAAGAACAAGAATAAAAATACAATTTTGCATAGCATGTTGATTCAGTAATTTCAGAATATTGGGTTTGTTTATTTGGAATTACAAATTGCATATCTTTGACCATTTGGATATCAATAACACTTGAGGATGTGATTCAGCTCACAGACTAAGTAATCTAAATTTAGAAGCTTGATCCAGGTAATGGGGTATGGATGTTTAGTGATAGTTGAGACAATTCACATTATCCAAGGCATTCAAATGAGGCAGACTTATGACACAGAAAATGTCAAATTTCTCAGTCAGGACAAGCATATCCAGTAGACCTACTGGGTAAATTTAATGAAGTCGAGAGAGCTATTTAGCCTGCTGAATTCAAGTTTCCATTTTATGAAGATGTACTGCTGTTTAGCTATTTTCCTTAATGCTCTGTTGACTATATCTCCATTGACTATGAGAGCTTAGACATAATGAAATATACATGTCTCAATTTGCAAGCTGAATCTCATCTATAGAGAAAGATGTCTACGCATAAGCATCCAGAGTGAAATTAATTTGCCTGACTTCGGTTTTCAGGAAATGTAAAAGTCTATTGCTAATTTTTATCCAAAGACATCTTAAATGGCACTGGACATTTATGTTTCAGCAAATGGATCCTGTCCTTAGTTAATTTGTCTTCATTCTCTGTTATTTGATTTATAATGTTTTCAATATTTATAACATAGTTTATATGAAAACACCAATACCAGAATAATGTATTTTAACTGTGTTGTAATCTATTTTACAGATTTTATTTAACCATACTTAAAATGTAATTTTATAAACTAAGGCTGGAACTTTTACTTGTCTTAGGTCTCTTCACTCTAAAAACATGTATCTCAGATCTTCATTTACAAACAGTGGAGAAAAATATGCACTTTCTTGCTTGATTCATCTGACCAATAGCTATGTTGTTCAGGATGAGATCAATCACTCCCTATAATATTCTTCTTCACTGACTAAAGACTTCTATGTCTTTCCCCAGATCAAATATAGATGTTTACATGTGGCTTCATCAATCACTCCTGGGCTTGCTAGTCATTAAATACTACTACTGACTTTTGCAATTATCCAGCCTTTATGAAGAGGAAAAGAGTCTTTAAGATGCAGTCAAGAATAAGTAGAAGGAAAAATTTATTTGACACAGTGATTATCAAAATATTATAAACAACTGTTTAAAAAAGCAACCACACTACAATGTTGAAAAGCAAAAAATAATTCAAAAAACCCCCAAACCACAAACAAAACCCAACCAAACAAAAATGCAAACAAACAAACAGACAAAACATAAACAAACAAAAAATCTCTGGTAAGTCTTTCTTAATGTCTTAGAGCAATGGCTGAAAAATCCTACTCCCTGTCAACTGCTCATATAAATTCAGTCCTTGTCCAGTATCCAACAAAGAAAGAATACAGAGATCATACTCTAAAAGCCTTTCCTGCCCCTGGGAAAATAAGTTTGTTAGAAATATCAGGGCTTTTTTTTTACTAGCATGCATATTACGAGACAAACATGTTTAAGTCATATTGTTTGACTAAATTGGCATCTTAGTTTAAACTGTTAGAGAAAACATTTCCCAAACATCTCATTTTGCTAGTAAATAGACAGACCCTTTTAGATGTAAGGATGAAGCAATCATGTTCTTGTACAACTCTAAATCTTAACTTTGTGAACAGCAGACCAAGATTTTCAGCATGACATTTTCAAAAATCATCACATTCACATAAACAATCAAAAGATATTTTGGAGGCCTTTTTTGCAAACTACAAGAATGTTGCTTGCAATGTTCTCAGACCTCTCACCAGTGTCTTTTCAGTTCCCTGACTAAAAGATATGTTTACTTACACATTTCTGCTCTAGTGTCTATAATGAATTCAAGGCAAGGTCAATGCTCCTTTGCTGTACCTTGAAACCTTATAGGAGGGAACCCTTGCTGAGTAACTCCAACACTGAACCCATTAGTTCTAGTCATTGGTCAAAGTCAAATGACTTACTGTAACCTCATTTCTTATATTCCTGTGTGTGTGGTTTTGTGTACAGTCCATCCCTGATACTACTGCTAAATAGGCTGATGGCTTATTTTGGGGGGGGAGAGGGTGGGGGTTTTGTTTGTTTGTTTTGTTCTTGAAAACAACATTAAAGATAAATAAAAACACATAGTATAAATATATTCAGATTTTAAATGCCTTAACCAACTGTTTCCAAGGTGCCTAGAAGACATACTCTGATTTATCTCATTAGAGATATTTTGGGGTTAAAATTATGATGCACATCTGAATACACAGAGAAATGTGGGAGATTACATCAGTGCATTTTGAGGACAGTGTATTACAGGAAGAATTTAAAAGGATTTTTTTTAGTTAAAGACATAGAACCATAGAAAGCTTTGGATTGGAAGAGACCTCAAAGGTCCTCATAGGATGGACATGAACAGGATGAAGAAAACATTCAGCAAACTGAGAATAATGGAGTCTTTTAAATGAAGCTTGTTCACAGCAGTGTCCTTTTTCAATCTTTGGCAAAGTAAACCTTTGCTTGTGGTAGGAGGAACTTCACTTTTTGCTTATTGCCTCTGGTCTGTCTTCAAGAAAACTATCTACAGTAATATCTGTTAATGTGAGCAGGGAAGCTTTTTCTGTCATAATTGTATCAAGGTAGGATGCAAGTGCATTAAATCATTACATAAATTACTGATGTCTTACTGAATGCACTGACTTTCGGCCTTCACTTAGAGATAATTTGTGAAACAGATGCCTCACCTTTTCTAAAGCATTAGTGCATCAAATATTCTCAAGGTCAAATATTTTTTGGAAGCCTCAGGAGTGTAGATTAGTTTCCAATAATCTAATCAGCACCATAATAGATCAATGTGTTTGATTCCAAGGAATGGAGTTTAAAAACATCACTTTGCATTACTTAAAACATTAAGGAAATTGTAACCTGTGTCTTTTGTATTTGATTCTGGCATCTATAGAAAACCACAAATTCATCAAATCAATCACAGTTAGTAACTTTATTAATAAATATTACCATTTTTGTTCTTCCTGGACTTCTCACAATTATCTTGTGATTTTCTTCGATGGTTTTGTTGTTTGGAATAATTCAGCATATTCTTTCTACAAACAAATTTTGGACCCCAAAATTATGAGAGTATTTCCTAATGATCATTCAAGCTTTCAACTAACTTTGATTAGGCATTAATGATTCATTACCTGTTTCTGTATGAGCCTCCATAAAGCTACCTCTTGTAGTAAGGTTTCTAATATGATCTTTTTGCCTACCTAGTAAATGTTCTTCCAGCATAAATGAATTTTCATGTCTGTATGGAAAATTTCACTTCTACTAATTTTCAGCATCAAATTTCTGATGGCACCCACAGTGCAATGATATGATACAAAACACAGTTCTGTATGCCAGAGCAAACAAAGAAGCTGGTTGGAAACCAGCTTTGTAGGAAAGAATTATGGCACTTGTATATCTTTAGTAGGCTAAGCCAAACATTTTGACTTGATCACTCCTGAAGTAAGCAGGTTGAACTGAAAAACTACTTTCTAAAACTGCTGCAGCTTAGGCCCACTTTTAGCCAGCACGTTAGTCAAATCGGACTCCAGGGAGAAATCTAGCTACAGTTACAAAAGGAAGCAGTCATTAATATTTCCCCTTATAATCTGTTTTTATTCCTTTACTAATGTTAGTTAATTTAGAATAAGACTCCAAGAATGCTAAATGTCCTTGTGTAAGCCAAAAGTGGCAACTTGGATTGTAGGTTCAGCCACAGGCACAGGTTTTTTGCTTTTGAAGTGACTCACAGCCTGAGTTTGCAGCCACGGGAAACTGTATGCCTTATGTAATAAGCCTTGAGAAAGCTTGCTGTTTGACTGTAAGAATATTAACATCAGTTAACATCAGTTTTTGCACTGCAATATGTTATTTGATTAAAATCCTCTTGGTCTCTAAATGTCAGAGCTTAAGAAACCAACACCAGTAGGTCAGGACTGACCAAAATAAAAATTGAGGGTTTGTTGCCATTGGTGATATTATGCTCTTAAGAGTGATTTACATGAATCAAATGAAGAAAAGATCTTCTATGAAGTTATACTGTGCTGTCCTCAAATAGAAAAAAAAATATCTTAAAAAGAATAAACTGTCTTTCCTATATCAAAAAAGCCTGTTTGTTATTCTCTAGCATCATGAGTGGGTACATGTTCTGCTAAAGCTGTCCGAGCAGTTTCTTCCCTTGCTCTGCTCCTTCTCTCTGACTTGAACAGAGGGGTGCATGCAGAAGCTATTGCCACTTGATCAGGGAAACCAGATGGAAATACCTGTATAAACAGGAACACTCTGACCCTTGACCTCATAGTCATGCCTCATTATGCTCCTGTGTGTCTTCTGTTGTGGAGACCCCATAGACAAGATTTTCTATTTGTCTCCTGCTGTTGACTCTTGCAAATCATGGGGTTTTTTCCTCCCTGATATTCATATACATACAAAGGAAATCAGGTCTTGGTCTTCTGTAAATAAAATCACCCTGTAGTATATACACTATGAGAAACTGGAATACTGGCACAGCATGAGTGCCAGAGCAGTGATTTGTCTATATGCTGCACTGCTTTGATAAATACATATAAAATTTTATTATAAAGTGGGCAGTTATAAACAGTGCTGATGCTTTGATGAACTCCACTTGAAAAGATCAGGGTTTTTTTGTTTTAATATTGACTATTTATTTGCCATTTAACCATCTCCAATTGAAGATGTCTTCTTAACAGTTGCATAAAAAACAGTACATTGTAATCGCTTAATCTAACTTGTGGTTTAGAATCTCTTTACAATATAGATCACCCCCAGATCTCTGTGTAGACTGGAATGGGAATATCCCAATACAACATTTCATGCAGGAAGATGAAGATTTTTCAAAGCCACAGAATTCTGAAAGAAATAATAAGCTTTGCTCAAACTTTCAATACAAATCTGAGTGACAATGAATTTGGATTTCTGTGCACAAGGTCTTCCCAAGCACTTTGGCTATCTCAGTCCATTGGCACCAGACATAAAGAAATTAAACTCTGCTTTCCTTAATGATTTGTCTCTTTTCTTCTCACAACAAGTATTGGTTTTTGTTGTTCCTAATACAGGATTATTTAATTTTCCAAATATTTAACCAATTTCATGCAGAAAAATGTTTGTTTTTCTGCTTTCCAGGGTAATGATGTGTCCATAGACATGATAGGGACTTCTTTTGAGGAAAATTTTGAGGAAATCTTAATAACTGTTCATGGTGACTTCTGAAAATGAACTTCTTTCTGTGAAATATCTTAACAAAATCTAAGTATCTGAGTAAAGCATATCCATATTTTAAATGATGAGAACATACTGACTGAGAAAATTAACTGTTTCATATCTTTTTGAGCATCTTATGCTACAAAAAGCTGGCTAGTTCTCTCCCCACACACAGTTACTTTATAAAGCATATTTGGAAGTGAGGAATTCCAATCTCTACTCTCTGTTCCTTTTTTATTGCTAGTTCCACTACTTTCCTTCTTTTACATGGGTGCTCAAGATTTAAAGGCAACATATTCAGAACGAAGAAGGTGGCTTGATTTAGGAAACATGGAAGCAATAGTGGAAAGAGGGAGCTTGAGGTAGAAACAGCACTGATGAACAATCAGAGTGAACAGAGACACAGATTTGACTAAATTAAGTTCAGAAGAATTTTAGGCTTCCTCCAACTACAATGTTTTACAGCTCTGTAGTAGGAAGTGCAATATAACATGCAAAATTCCCAGGGATTCGATAACCATGCCATGCAAAAAAATAGGTAGGGAGATGGTGCAGGAACAATGACAAAAGTTATGTCCATTTAGTATAGTTGAGATGATAATGGCTACAGAATAAGAGGTAGAGGAGCGGAGAACTAGGCTGTGAATACTGCAAAGTCAGCATGAAAATCCAAAAAATTTAAAAACCAAGCATTTTTTTACACAGAGATAAAGTAACAGAAACTTCTTTCTTTGTAAACTAGAATACATTAAATTAAAGTACTTGTCACCCAAAATAGGCTAGCATTCAGCCTTATGAGAACAAAATGCAGGAGTGGATGAATAAAGTTTAGCATCTACTTTTTGCTAAAAGAAAACTTCCATATATGCCAGATGCCAAAGAAGAGTTAAACAGATGTAGCTCTCCTCTCAAACACTAGCTTGCTCCCTGCAAACTACTCCAGACCTGTAAGGGGCTATAAACGATAACATTTGATTATTATCTTATTATCAGCAGAAAACCAGCAACAATGAGATGATCAGTAGGTATCAACTTTTCTACTTTTCTTCAGATCTAAGGAAGACATACTTGACTTTTTGAAGGATATACATACCTTTAATATTATGGTGATTGTAATGGCATGTGGAAACTAAGACCATCTGATTCATTAAGGTTATCCAGACAATGATCTTTTCAGTACAAACAGGGTAATAACTATAGGGCTATATGTTAAATAAGAGACACAAAACCTGATAAACAAGGTAAAAGGTCATCAACAGCAATGACCAAAAGTCTCCAGATAGTAACTGATGAATCCTTAGGAAACTGTAGGCACAGCTTTGGAAAGGGCCAGTCTGGATTTTGTGATTGGTAAGAATGGGAAATAAGGGGAACATAAAGGTTTAGGATATTTGAGGGGAGGCTGTGTGATGGTGCAAAGTTTATGAAGGGACGTTTAGGGGAAGGGGGAACTGGGAGGAACAAAGGAGGAACAGACAAAAAAAAGGCCAGTTGTGTAAAATGATGCTGGTCAGTAGGCTGACTGAGTGCTTTGCCTGATTACAGCACTGGCAGCTCGAGGAGGACCGCAGGTCACAGCCCATGAGCCTGGTGCTGGCTGTGCCTATACCTTCCCCTAACTGAGGGGGTGGGGGTGTCCATGTGTATTTACTGGCAAACTCCAAGCTGGACAAGATGGTGAGTGCCAGGTGGGAAGAGCGGCCATGCCTCTACTGGAGGGATCTGCAAATGTGCATATGTTTGTGAACCTGAAGAACTGGTGTGCATGCTACATTAGTGACCTTCTGCCTCTGCCAGACCAAGAGGAGGAGGACATTTAGCTGTCTGAGCTTGTGTCTGATGTGAGTACTGTGCCATGACTACCTGCATAAGAGGCCATGTCTCTGTGTATCTCTGGGATACTGTTCGGTTTTAATACTGGTTGAATCTGCAAATGGGAAATCAGCAGCTGCATAGCTCAGCCTAGGCAGAGGTCCTCACATCTTCAAAGCAGGCTCTAGCAGCCAGGGAGAAAGGAGTCCCAGGTTGCACCTGCTGGAGGCAGTGGACACTTATAACATCCCTTAACTGTGTCAATCTGTTAATTTACTACAGCTCGTCCACCAACACTCAAGTTGGCTGTAATTAGACCAGTGAATGGAACTCAGACTTTAACAAGGGGAAGTGCAAAGTGCTGCATCTGAAGAGAAAGAATCCCATACTCCAATACAGTCTGAGGGTCAACAGGCTGGAAAGCAGCTTTGTAGAAAATATCCTGGGGGTCCTGGTAGACACCAAGCTGATGTGAGCCCACAGTGTGCCAGCAGCCTCCTAGGCAGTATGAGGAGGAGTCTTGCCCACAGGTTGAGGGACATGATCCTTCCCATCTACTCAGCTCTTGTAAAGCCACACCTGGAGTACTGTGCCCAGTTCTGTACTCCCCAGTACAAGGGAGACATGGACCTACTGAACAGTGTCCAAAGAAGGACCACAAAGATGATGAAGAGCCTGGAGTATCTGTCATATGGAAGAGGCTGAGAGAGCTGGGACTGTTCAGCTTGGAAAAGAGAAGGGATAGGTGGAAATCTCATCAATGCATATAAACACCTGGTGGGGGTGAGTAAAGAAGGCAGAGCCACACTTATCTCAGTGATATCCAGTGAGCTGACAAGGCAGTTGGCACAAACTGAAATACAGGAGATACCACATAAACATAAGATACAACTTTTTACTTTGATGGGGTTGAACATTGGCACAGGTTGACCAGTGAGGTTGGGAATCACCATCCTTGGAGATGAAACCCAGCTGGACATACCCCTGAAAAACCTGCTCTAGCTGACCCTACTATAAGCAGTGACATTGAGATAGATTTTTCCAGAGGTCCCTTCCAACCTCAACAATTCCGTAACTTTGTGATTTTGTGATTTCCTGTACCACGTAGCTCCCCAAAACAGGGCAATATTGAATTGCATCAATAGCCAGTAAGTTAACTTCTTAATTTTTAGAAGGGTAATTTGAACTTTTCATTTTGTCATCTATTCAAGTTCAAATGCAGTTGGACTCAAGAATCATGCAGGGCCTAAGACACTACCCAGCAACCTTAATTTCCTTCCATTTTGGGAATACCCTTTTTGGAGAGGATTATTGTATGTAGTTCATTACTTATTATTATGTGCATTATTTCAGTAATGTAAGCATTATTGAAAATGTATCAAGTAATTTCTAAATAGCATACTTTAACTTCTTTAATGGTAAAGATGTGAAGAAATATGTGGAGGAAGGAACAATTCTTGTTTACAATGCTCTTTAAAATATACAGAAAAATAAACTGGACTCTTAATGGTTTACTGTTTTTTTGGCTGGCTCATTAGCTTCATGTAATGTGCAACAGATATTTTACCAAAAACATTTTATGGGTTTTACAAATAGTTTCTTCCTTCCAAGTGCAGAATTTAACAGTGCTACAATGTTTTATAACTTCCACTCTATTCATATAGCTTGTCTTTAGCCTAGAAACAGAGGTCTTAATGATTTTGACTGCTTCTAGCACCTTATATGAATTAAGAAGTGATGTTTCAGTGGTTTGGGACTAAAAGCCAGCATTTCCTGATGAACAGCAAGTCCATATAGTTAGAAATAATAATGAGTGAATTCCATGCACACCCCTACTATCAACAGATCATTAAGAAAGTAGTTAATTTTGCATTAAAACAGTCTTGTTCCAGTTACATCCAAATGACTGTCAAATCAAGTGGATTAAATAACCGGGATAATACTCTCAATTTACCTTTAAAAACATATTTATATTTATTTTAGATAATTTTTGTCATTCACAGAATGGGACACATACTCTCCTTCAATAGTGTTTGTGACTTAATAATTGCTGACCAGAAATGAGATTAAATTATGCAATAAACATTGCACAGAGAACAGCTGTGCCAAAACCATTTTAATAGATTATGAAAGGAAGTAATTTAAATGTGTAGTTGATTTACAGGCAGAAAGATGCCTTCATGTTGACAGACTTTCTGGCAATTCAACTTTTTTTTTGGCAGACCTTCAACTTTTCATTAGACAGAGGAAGGAAGAGCTATCTTTTTCAGTTATGTTTGGTTACTACATTTATATACCTTAGGCTAAGGCCCTGTTTGCACTACTCTAGCAATACAATATTAATCAAAATTGCCTTAAATAAGTAGCTATGTATTCCTTCTGAAAGGAAAGATCTTTATAGACCAGCTTAACTTTAAACCTTTTTGTCCAAAATCTGTGTTTTGCAAACAGCTTCTTCTTTCTTTATGAAGAACTTTGCAGCTATTTAGTAACACACTACCTTGCTATATGCATCCCTGGTCATGGGAGGAATCAGAGAGGTGACCACCACACACTACTCAGGAAGTTATTAACAGCCAAAACAGACTCTGAGGAACTCTAACCACCCAGGATAAATTTGAACATCCTTCCATCTACTCTGCATCATAGAGGAAACCATAATTTTCTCTATAAATGAGGCAGCAGAAAGCAATGTGGAATTGATTTGGTTGTTTCTTTTCCTCAGCTGTGCTTTGAAAATTGTTGTCAGATCTCTTAAAAAAAAAAAAAAAAAAAAAAAGATTCATTGACTGCAGCTCTCTACAGCAACTCCCCATATTTGCTCTTCAGATCAGTTTGAAAAAAAAACCACCCCACACCATCTCTTCAGAATTTATTCCAGGCTTTCTCTTATCTTTTGTTTTGATTTGTTTAGCTTTATTTTCAGCTGTTTCTTAGAGAAGCTTCATATAATGTAGTTTAAAAAAAGTTTTATTATACAAATATCCACCTTTGTCTACCTAGTTCTTCAGTGGTCCATGACTAGTTCAGGGTTTTACCACAAGGTTCCAGGTTGCAGGTTGAGCTGCCCATTATCTTAGAGCTAGTCAAATCTAAAATGTGAAGTGATTTCTTTAGTAGCAGCTCTGGCTTTCTGTTGTAAGATAATAATACATTGCAATTTAGTAGAACTTGACTAAAAGCAATGAAATGAGGTTTGAAAATCTACAGATTAGCACTCATTTATCTAATTTGGGTATGGGAAGACAATATAGCTTCATCAACATGATGTGGAGGGTGCAATAATTAGTGCTGTTCAGAGATACAATTATTAGCTCAACTACAAAACTGCATTAACATTGATATATACCTTTCAGGATCTGAGTTTACACATCCACATGACATTGTGCAAAACTGATGATGTACACCAGTTCATCATCAATTGCCTAGAAATTTCAGTGTCCTGCAGACATGGCCAGAGTAAATGTCATGAGCAATTAATGACTTATACTTCTGATAATCTATGCAAAAATTTTGAGCTAGTGCATAAATGCTACTAAAACTGAGGAGAGAATAAATTCAAACATAAGACCTATGCTTGTTTGTAGACAGATTATGCAGACAGAATTTATATATCAGTTATAATAAACGATTGAGAGAAATTAAACAAACCGTATATAATTATCAGTGTATACATTTCAAAAAATTTTTATTAAGTAAAATTCCTGTCTATATAAAACACTCTTGCCTCAGGCAAAAGACCACTGTAGAATTACAGAATCATAGAATGGTTTGGTTTTGAAGGGACCTTAAAATCATCTATTTCCAAAATCCCTACAATGGACAGGGACACCTTCCACTAGATCAGGTTGCTCAAAGCCTCCATCCAACCTGTCCTTGAACACTTCCAGGGAAGGGTCATCCACAACTTCTCTGGGCAACTTATTCCAGCATCTCACCACCTGCACAGTAAAGAATTTCTTCCTAATATCTAGTCTAAATCTATTCTAGTCTAAATCTATTTTAAGCCAAAAAATTTGGTTTAAAACCCCTCATCCTATCACTAAACTCACTGATAAAGAGTCTCTCCCCATCTTTCCTGTAAGCTCCCCTTAAATACTGGAAGGTCGCTATAAGGTCTGCCTGTATCTTTCTCTTCTTTTTACTAAACAACCCCGACTCTCTCAGCTTGTCCTCATAGGACAGGTGCTCCAGCCCCAAGATCATTTTTGTGGCCCTCCTTTGGACCTGCTTGAGCAGGTCCATGTCTTTCCTATACTGTGGGCCTCAGAGCTGAATGCAGTACTCCAGGTGGGGTGTCACAAGAGCTGAGTACACAGGGAGAATCACCTCCCTCAATCTGCTATCTTGATGCAGCCCAGGAGCGAATGGCTTCCTACAAATGTAAACATCACTGGATGTGCACAAATCCAGGTTGGATAGGGCCTTTAGCAACCTAGTCTAGTGGGAGGTGTCCCTGCAATGGCAGAGGGCAAAGAACCAGATGATTTTTAAGGTCCCTTCCAACTCAAGCCATTCTATGATCCTGTGATTACTGGCTCAAATTCAGTTTTTCATCCACCAACACCCCAAGTCCTTCTCTGCAGGGCTGCTGTCAATCCACTCTTTCCCCAGTCTGCACTGATACTGGTGACTGTCCAAGTGCACCTGACCCATGTACAGGACCTTGCATTTGGTCTTGTTGAACTTCATCAGGTTGGCATAGACCCACCTCTCAAGCCTGTCAAGGACCCTTTGGATGGCATCCCTTCCCTCCAGTGTGTCAATCACATTACACAGTTTGGTGTCATTGGCAAACTTGCTAAGGGTGTACTCAATCCCAGTGTCTACGTCACTGACTAAAAAGTTAAACAGCAAGAGTCCCAAAACTGACCCCTGAGGAATGCTACCAGTCACTGGTCTCCACTTGAACATTAAGCTCTTGTCTGCAGCTCTTTGAGTGCAACCATCCAGTCAGTTCCTTATCTACCAAGTCATCCACCTGTCAAATCCATGTGTCTCTAATTTAGAGACATGGATGTTGTGCAGGACAGTGACAAATGCTTTGCACAACTCCAGGTGGATGACGCTTCCCTTATTCCCTTATGTATTTCCAGTTGAAAGGAGAAATTATCTCTTTTTTTTTATTATTATTTCAGAAAATCTGATGTATTTAGAAAATTAAGTTAGTCTTCTTAAACGTAACTTAAGTGCTGAAACTACCCAGCATAATGAAACTTTTTTTGCTGGATAAACTAAAAGCTCTCAAATTTTTGTTATATACAATTCTTACCCACTTTTTTGAAAGGAGAAAATGTGCATGGCTGATGTGCAGTTTTATGATCAGGTCTACTATTTGAACATGTACTGGGACAGGCTAAACTTTGGAAAATAATTTCTGTGTTGCAAGAAGAAAAAAAAGAAGGAATATTTTTCTGAAAATCTTGACATTCCTGGTGTGGCCCTGGTTCCTGAAGGGACAAGCATGTGATACAATTAACATTTTGAACATGCATTCATAAAGAAAACAAAGAAACTTATAGCCCTTTTTAAGTGGTACATGGACAAGCCCTGAGAAAGGACCACATGTTCATATGTATGTTCATAGCCTACCGCAAACACAATGACTTTGTCTTGGTAAAGTATTAAACTTTTTTTGTCAGCATAAAAAAATTTACCTTAACAAAACAGCACAAAATGCAATACTTTCTCCATAAACCAGGAAAATGGTTTGGTTTGGTTTAGTTTTCTTCCCAACAAGATTTATTAAGAAAGTAAATATTCAACTCTGGGGCAGTGTGAAGAATTATTTTTTTTATTAAATTAGGGAAAGACTGAATATCACCTGTGTGATTCTGTGATTATACCTGAAGCAGCAGGAAAATCTGCTACTATTCATTGAAACTTGCTGCTGAGGGAAGTTGAATAGATCATTCATTCCATGGTTCAGGAGAGTCATTTCAAATCTGTGTACCACATGTAAAATTAATTCTGACCCTGTCAGCCTCAAGCATGTCCTTTAGATATGGATCATTAAATTCAATCCTTAACAATCCAGAGAAAAGAGCTAAAAAATTCGGGTTTCCTAATATTGCATTTTATGATCTCTAACTAAAACTATATATTTGCTTTGATTTTCCAAATGGAACCATCATTTAAATCCTTGACACACACAAGCTGTGACTGGTGTCTTTCTGAAGAAGACAACTTTAGCAAAACAAATGTTAAACAGTTTTTCTAGTCCATGCCTAATCTTCATCTTCATGGCAACTCATGTAAGAAGACGAGCTTAAAACAGACTGATACAGTGGTATAAGTCAGTCTCTGTTGCATTCCCTCCTGTGCACCTAGATGTATTTCATATCATGTTCCTGATGTGTAAAGAAGCTGAAGTGGGTGCTGTCCCAACCCTACTATGTGTTCCTCTTTTTCATATTAGTACCACTTATTCACACAGAGATGAGTGGGTCTCTTCAGGCTGCTGAATAAAAACAACCAGAAGCAAATCTGAGTACTAGGCACCTGATTGTTCACACTGCTTTTAGTTATCTCACAACCCTTCTTTCCAAATAGCAGTCTCCAAGACTGTGAAAGAGCTTTCCAACCCTCAGCTATAGGGATACAGATTAATCTATTATGTTTGGGCTTTAGCAAAAGGATTGGTCTCTGTTTATAACTAGGGGAACGTAGGGAAAGTGTCCCTGTCCCCACTTTTGGTCATGAAAAGTTAACTTCTGGTTTAAGGTAGTTGTCTGAGCTATGATGACTGCTGAGAAACAGGTACTGCCAAGAGAGTAGTCTCCCAAAGGCCTTTTACCACCCTGAGATAGGCACCTATAATGTTCAGGATAAACAGCTATCTGAAGGGGTCAGTCTTTCCATGGTAACTGTAAAGAGAAATTAGATTTGAGCAAGCTATTCAATTTTCAGACAACTAAATTTATGTGGAATAAAATTCTCTCTTACCAATGAGGCTTAAAGGAGATACACTGGCCAAGGAGATGTAAACCTCAAATACTTCGGTGTAACTTAAAAAATAAAATATTGTAAAAACAACTTGTAAAAAGCTGCTCTTAAGGTCTCAGTGAATAATGAGTGAAAAAAAGTCCAGAAGAGAATCGGATAAAACCTGTGTAGTAAAGAAGCAAATTTGTCTGCTTTTAGCTTGCTCTCTGCTGCACAGTCTTGGTAGAGTTTCTCCAGATGGCCATTCACCAGACCAACGTATTTGGGTTACACCATGCTGAGCCAAGATATTTTTACATTTTTTCTGAGAACATACTGCAACACTGGCACTTGACCTCTTTGGTATATCTTCCTATACAAACACACTTTACAGTCTACTATAAGCAGTACTAAATCCAGTTGCTGCAATAGTTCAAGACCACATGTTCCAGAGATATAATAATATTTCTCATCTTCCCTTATTCACATACAGACACATAAAAACAGGATGGGAAAATAATTTACAATTCCAACCCCAAAAAAACCCACGGCATTTTCAGCAATAACTAGATAACTCCCCTAGAGCACTGCACCATGTACAGGTTCAGTGGAGCAACTGTAACATGCTTGGGAATTGATAGCCCCTAATGAGAGGGAACCTGTGCATTACAAAGTCAAAGCTCCCTCTATGTGCTGAGAATGGGAGACTTTGTGACATCAGTTTTATTTTCTGATAGTGTAAGCTAAGAATCTCAGTAGTAAATTGCATTCTGTTATCTTACCTAGCATCTAATCTTTACAGCATCAAAAACTGACCTTTGGTAGACTTGGAGCAGAGGGTGAATGTGGTGAGTCTCCTTTCTGGAGGAGAGAGAATATTCATGTTGGCTTCTTCATGTTGATTTGTCTGTGTTACCTAACTGGATGAAAATCCACAATGTCAAGCTTTTTCCTTTTATTTTTTTGCAAGACATATCTGGGAGTTTTCATTTTTTTTTTCACTAGTGAAGAATTTCTATGCAATTTTGTGTAAAAAGTAGATTCTACAGATGAAGAAATTATAAAACTGAGATTATTAAATAGTCTTGGTGGATCATTATTACCACAGAGAACTGAAAAAACAATTAGGTAACATCTGAAAAATGAGAGGGTAAATTCTAACACATACTACATGAAATTTAAAATTTGAAAAATACAGTATTTAGCTCAGTGTCAGTGGGGCTGGAAGAATCATTTTATCATAAGTTTCTACCCTCCTGATGAGAGCATGTTGATTTATTCTATCATAAATCAAAACTCCTACTGGGCTATGAATGAAGGATTTGTAAAGTTTTGGCCTTCAAAAGTGGGTGGGAATGTAAAGGAGAGAACATGAGAGTTTGCTGTAAGGGAGGTAGAGAATCATGCTGGCCAATAAACACACAGAGCAAAACTAACAAGTAGCATAAGAGAGCACAGTCAAGTAAAATTGCATTCATTTATGCCAGCATTTCATCTTACACTTCAACATGGAAATGAAGGGAGAAGCCTGTCTCATCTACCTCAGTCACATAACATCACAGACAATAAGATCATATAGTCTTTCATATGTATTTATCAAGACCTCTCCAACACATGGATGTGCAGAGTGTTGAACTTGAAATTGTAAAATCTTCAATCCCTAAACTTCTGTTCATAGGAATGTAGTATACTTGAAAGGGTACATAACAACATTTAAACATGAGTCAATATTGTATTAAAGGGTATGAGTAAGATACTATGACAAAGATATGAACAGTGCCTTTATGATTAATACATTTGCCTTTTCACAAGCATGTCAGTTAACCTTTACTCTCATCTATAACTCCATAGCCCTTAATTATTATTGTCCACTTCATAATTATAACTCATTGCTTGGATCCTAGATAGGCCCTAATACAGAACATAAGATTGAAATCTTCTATTACACAAAGAGATCATCAGACATGGATTAGGTAATTTTCATCACAGAGAATCATAAAATCATTTTGGTTGGAAGAGACCTTTAAGTCCATAGACTGTTAACGAACTGTTAACCCAGCACTGACAGGTCACCACTAAATCATGTCCCTTATTTGTAATTTAACTAAGAATGACTAAGGCTGAATTTCCCCTTCTGTCTTCCAGGTTTGACATTGATTCAAAGGGGCCATAAGACTCTTACTACCTCTATCCTCTTTGATTTTCAAAACAAGAAAACACAATTTTCCATATCATAAGTACAATGGCATGTTTATTTTTCCTCTCAAGGCTAATACTTACAGTACTTAACAAATTATAATATGAAGTACGTTGGATTTTGGTTGGTTGGTTGGTTGGCTTGTTGTTTGTTAGTTTGTTTCCAGCAAAGTCATGTTCAATTAATACAGAAAGTCTCAAATTTAGAGTTGGCTGGCAATTTTCAGATTAAAATGTTTATTTGTCCAATCAACTGAAAAAAAACCACATATGCTCTTTGGATTTCATGATGGAATTTTCACTTTGTGCAATGAGATACAGAGGCCACTGTTGGACAACCCAGTGAAAACAGTTCTGAAAAATTGTGTCCAATAAAGAGGAATTTAAACAAGAACAGATGCAGAGAAGGATGGAGATCTAGGAAAAAAAGATCAGGGAAGGTAAAGCTTATCATATGAAAGGAGACTAAAATGAGCAAGGTTTCTTTAAAAAAAAACCCAAAACCACCCCCACCCCCCCCCCACACACACACAAAAAACCACCACACAAAAAATATCCAACACATTTTCCTTGTTCTTTTCAATGATTTCCAGTGCTAACAAAGGACACGTAGCCACATCTACAGCTGGTAC
>JAAGNO010019890.1:6799-19646 GCA_033439905.1 Ceryle rudis
GTCTAGTTGAAGGCCAGTAACTAGCAGATTGCTGAGATTTTTTTTTTTTTTTTGGGGGGGGGGGGGGTTTTGGTTTTTTTTGTTTTGTTTTGTTTGTTCCACAGAAGTTGTATGTTTTTATCACTTTCACCATTCATTTGTCTTTTGTAAGTTTGGCAGTTAGCTACGCACTTCTGTAATGTGAGGGGTGACCCAGTGGACTTGAGAAACAGATCATAAGGGAGGACTAGCATCACTCCACCTGAAAAATCCATGTAAATGTTTTGGTGACATGATTACGCAGTAGATGATCAAAAGGTATAATACTGATTAACTTGCAGACCTGTGTGCATGGCTCAAGTTGTGTTCTGGTGGCAGCTATGGTCCGCCCCCCCCTCCACCCCCTTCCCTTCGCTGCCTTTTTGTTCCCTATGTCCTTCCAGCTCCAGTGCTGAACTGTGCTGTGCTGAGGTGTTTCAACACTAAAAAACCTAGGTGAAGAAAAACGAGTGGGTAGCTTTCTTCCAGGAAAGCAGACTGAAACAGCTGGTCACAGCATCTTATAAGCATTGGGACTCTGAGAGATAGGGTTAGAGGGCCATGGATTTCATCCTAGGATGTGCTGTTGTAGTCATATGTCACAGATATTTGTGCAGAGTTGATGAGAATGTGGAACCACTGGAGAAAAGGGCCTTAGTGAGCAGCCACAACCACTGAAAACTTGGTGATAACCGTAGTTTTAGAGATGATTAAATGCTATTGCTAAGCTACAGAAACATTTTGTATGTTTAAGTAGGGAACATAATAAAACAACAAAAAGACATTTTTAACTGAGTGGGTATAAACTGGAGCAGATATGAAGATTATACAGATCTTTGCATCTGAAGAAGAGCAATGAAGCTGGTGCAGGGTCTAGAAAGCAAGCCCCATGAGGAGTGGCTGGGGGAGCTGGGGTTGCTCAGCTGGGAGAAAAGGAGGCTGAGGGAGACCTTCTCGCTCTCTAAAACTACCTGAAAGGAGGTTGTAGCGAGGTGGAGGTCAGTCTCTTCTCTCAAGTAACAAGTGATAGGAGAAGAGCAAACGGCCTTGAGTTGCATCAGGGGAGGTTTAGATTGGACATGAGTTAAAATTCCTTCAATGAAGGAGTTGTCAGGGCCTGGCCCAGGCTGTCCAGGGCAGTGGTGGAGTCCCCATCCCTGGAGGGGTTTCAAAGCTGTGGTGTGGTGCTGAGGGACATGGTTTAGTGGTGGACTAATTGCTGTTAGGTTGGTGGTTGCACTTGATGATCCTAAATTTTTTTTCCAACCTTAATGATTCTATATCTTACAACTGAGAGATGGTACTTTGGGAGAAAAACTTAAGCCATCAAGTTGGTACCTTATTCATTTTCCTTACTCTCTTTACAAGGTACTGTATGATACCAAAGGTAGATGCTTTTATTGACTCATTTTTCTTAATCAGCTCATATTTCTGCTGTTTTTCTTGGCTTACAAACAAAACTTATTAGAAAAATTGTGTTCATTTAAGATGGAATGCATTTTTTAATATCACGGAAACATTTAGGCAGTGGAAGGAGACAAAACTGCACATTTCTACTGTCTCTTTCATTTGACCATTTATTTCAGCTTTTGGTATTAATTAGAAGTCTTTTTAATGTTTCACTAGGCTAAGATTAATGCATCTATTATGGCAAAAAATTATGTATGTATATTCATTAGTCTGTAAGGTTTAGTTTCAAGAGTCCAGAGTGGGTTGATATATGTACTTTCTACTGTAACAAGAAAAAAAAAAATTGTCTAAATGAAGTTAGATAGCAAATGCATATATGTAAAACTCTCAAGATGATCTTCTTACACAAGGATTCTTATTTTCCTAGTGCCATGTCTGCTAGTATACACTGACTGCTTACAAGTGGAATCTGCAAAAGTGAGAGCACAGAGGGGTAGTTGCCAAAAAGCTCTAGTAAAAAGTTTTGAAGAGTGCATGTGGCTTGACCTTTGACTTAAAAGTAAAACAGAAGTCCACTTGGGGTTGACATGCCTGAAATTTTCCAGGCATTACAAGAAGACTAATTCTAACTTAAAAATGGATGCAACTCAAGATATTCAGTCATGGGGCATATACACTCCAGCCCAAAGACACACATCAGCTGCTTTTTCATTTTAACGTCTGTGAGATGGAGCTTCACTTTGTGAGTTTTCACTCGTCTCCTGCAGTTTGGAAAATACAGGATTGTGCACAAGCATCAATTAGTGTAGCACCCTGTCGTCACTATGGGGTGCAGTGATCACATTAGATAAGAAGATGATTTTTATTTCGGTTACTGATATTCCTGTCTACTCCTTTTAAGGGATAAAAGCCATTGTAATGTTAGACTGAAATGGAAATATAGGGAGTGATTCAAAAAGGTATTTTACCTCTGCAGTATTTACCAGAATTCAAATTGAGAACTTTGTGTATGTTGTTGAATTTTTTTTTTCTCCAGCAGTGCAGCTGCATAAACTCAAGATTTCTTTCAGCATCGGACATTTGCTCCAAACTTATTTCTGCTGTGATCTTGCTGTTACACGTTACTTTCTTTCAGTTTGTGACACCTGTCAGCTGCAGATGATCATCTCCCGGTACCACCAATTAAGGAAATGTATGGCATGTATAGTGCCAAATACAAACATGCATATCTGAAGAGAACTTCTAATAATGCAAAAATTTCTATTGTGTAAATTTTATCATTATTGTGTCATAGGAACAATGGTTGACCAGCATTTTCCTTCTCTTTTTCAGCTTTTTTTATTGCTTTTCCTTGGTGAGAATGGCAAGGATTCGAATTCCTAGTACAATCGTTATAGTTTTTGTTACGATTCAGACTGGATTCTTACTCTTCATGTATGCCCGGTATAGTAGCTTCATGCCTCATTCTGAGGAGAAGCCATCTCAAGTCCACATCCTCATTCTCTCTTCCTGGCGGTCGGGATCTTCTTTTGTTGGTCAGCTGTTCAGCCAGCACCCCAGCGTCTTCTACCTGATGGAGCCTGCGTGGCATGTGTGGGTTACGATGTACCAGAACAGCGCCAAAGTCTTACACATGGCAGTACGGGACCTAGTCAGGTCGGTCTTTCTCTGTGACATGTCTGTGTTTGATGCTTACATGCCTTGGAAAAGAAACTTATCTGACCTTTTCCAGTGGGCAGTGAGTCGGGCTTTGTGTTCAGCTCCTGCTTGTGACTCATTTCAACGTACTGACATAACCAGTGAGGTGGCATGCAAGACTCTTTGTGGACGGTACCCATTCAGCAAGGTGGAGGAAGCCTGTAAAACTTATAGCCATGTTGTCATAAAGGAGGTTCGATTCTTTGACTTGAAAGTCCTCTACCCCCTTCTCACCGATCCATCTCTGAATCTCAAAATTATTCACTTGGTCCGTGACCCCAGGGCAGTCGTCAAGTCACGGGAACAATCGGTCAAAGCATTAGCTCGTGACAATGGAATTGTTTTGAGTACCAACGGTACTAAAGTGGAAGACAGCAAATACAAAGTAATGCAAGAGATTTGTAGAAGTCATGTTCAGATTTATGAAACGGCTACTCTAAAGCCACCTAATTTTCTTAAAGATCGCTATTTAATGATCCGTTTTGAAGATCTGGTTAGAGATCCACTATCAGAAATCTCAGAAATGTATAAATTTGCAGATCTTAGTTTGACCCCCATGCTCAAAAGCTGGATCTATAATATCACACATGGCCAGGGACCAGGAAAAAAAAAAGAAGCCTTCAAAATCACATCTCGAGATGCCATTAGTGTTTCACAGGCCTGGAGAAATGTTCTTTCCTTCCAGAAAATTAAGAAAATACAGGAAGTTTGCAACGGTGCTATAAACATGCTTGGCTATCGGCTGGTAGATTCAGAAAAAGAACAAAGAGATCTGTCATTGGATTTAGTGTTGCCAAGACGACAAAATCAATTCAGTTGGTCATCATTTAATCCAAAGCACTGAGACATTATTTTTGAGAGATCTAGTGGGGGCGAGGAGAGGGTAGATCATTGAGTATTTGTCTGCTGTGCAGCATATAGGTCATTTGAAAATCCTTGGCTAATGAGTTGAACTATCTTCCTGTCTGATGAGTGGAAGGTTTTTTAATGAGTTTCTTACACTGCAAAACCAAAAAAAAAAGCATGAGAAATGCTGCAAGATACGTGTCAGATTGCAGATTTTCAGGTGAGCTCTACTGTTCTCCGCATTATTTTAAAATATAATTTAAGTGCTTTCTATTAAAAGATGAATTGTCAAAAATGTCTTTGCTTATTGATAGTAGTTCACTTTTGTTTTCATGTTTTAAATATTTAGGAATCTTAGTTCTCAGTTTCTATAAAGGGAACAAAGTAGAAACTAAATGCCTTCACTTTCACAATTGGCTTTCTTCTTTTGCTTTAAAGTTACTGTGCAGTTGTGGGGTTTTTTTGTTTGTTTGTTTGTTTGTTTTTTAAGACTTCTTGATGGTTTAAATTTTAATATGAAAGTTCTCCAAACACTGGGGCAACTGCAGCAGTTCTGTTGGTTTTGGCCTCCCACCCCTTTTTTGCGTCCCACCCCTTTTTGGCCTCTACCCCTTCTGGGCCTCCCACCCTTTTTTCAGCCTCCACCCCCTCTGGGCCTCCCACCCATTTTTAGCAGCTATATTGCTGTTTATTAGCAGGTTTTTTTGCTTCATTTTTTTTTTTTCCCCCTAACATAATTGAAACTTCACTCAACTTCTGTTGTGCTCCTTATTCTGAGAGACTTGCTATGATTTTTCTGTGCTGCTTTTTCAGTATGTGCTGACCTGTAATTTGTTAGGGTTTTTTTGTTTGTTTTTTTCTTTTTTTTTTTTTGTTTGTTTGTTTGTTTGTTTTTGTGTTTTTTTGTTTGTTTTTTTTTTTTTTTTTTTTCCTTGAGATGTGTTGCCATAAGTGTCTGGAGGTGATACCCAGTCGCTGCCCCACAGCCCCAATTTGCCCGCTGGTCGTGCGGCATCCTCTGCATAAGGGGCCAGCCCTGCGTCTGTAGGCACTCGGCTCCGTCTAGAGCAGGTGCCCCCAGCAAGGGCTGTCCAGTGGGGAGAGTCTGGGGCCAACGGGGACTGGGGACATTTATTGCCCTGGGGAGCGCATCCTGGCACAGGAACGGAGGGAGAACATCAGGAACAGAGGCCGAGCAAGAGATGTGGCACCTTCTTCTAGCACATTCCCCCATGGCCCTGTGGTGCAGCCAGCAGCCTGTGTGACAAGGGCTGGAGGGACTGCAACTTCTTTGGGTGGTGCCCCCCCCCAATTTTTCTAGCAGAGCTTCCCTTTTTAGTGGGGTGGAGGTGTCTACATATGAAAATACCTGTATTACAGTAACAAGCTGCTGGTTGGGCAGTTTCCTTCATTTTGTGTCTCTTTTTTTTTTTTGTTTGGTTTTTTTTTGTGGTGAATGAAAAGGAGGGATGATTGTCATTTGAGGCCTCCCGAGATCACTGGAGGAGGCTGTGACACTTTGGAGGAGCAGGTGAGTGGGGGGGTTCCCCCGTAAGAAAGGTTGGTCACAGCCCCAAAGCACCTGAATATTTATGGAGAGGCGTTAAAACATTTCGACGTGTGGCTAAAGAGCTTAAACTTCTTGCATTATAGGCAGGGCTGCACCATGGGAGGGAGTGGGGCATTGCTGGGTGTCGGTGCTCCTTAGCTGCTCCTCACCAGACTTGTGCTCCAGACCCTTGCCCAGCTTTGTTGCCCTTCTCTGGACGTGTTCCAGCCCCTCAATGTCCTTCTGGAAGTGAGGGGCCCAGAACTGACCGTAGTTCAGTGGGGCTCCAGCTGCGGGGCAGCGCTGAAGGATCTCCAGGTGCGAGTGGTGAGGCTGGTGGCGCCGGCCCCTCTATAAAGGGGCGGGTTCTGACCTAGCCTAGGCAGCTGGGGAGGGGCCGTTATCAGCCAAGAGAGGAACTGAGTACGGCTGAGCCTGCACCGAGAGAGAAGGTGAGCGGGGCCTCCTGAGGAAAACTCCGAAGAGGGCGGCAGCGCCTGCGGGGGGGGTGGTAGAGTCAGTTTCGGAGGCGCGGAGCGACGCGGTGGGGGGACGGAAGTGCCGCGCTCTGCCGGAGCCATGCGGTGGTGGCTGCCTAGAGCCAGGTGGCAGGCTCGGCGGATCTTCCACGTGTGGGTGTAGTAGGGGAGGGAGACCGGTGTCTCCACCACGGCGAAGAGGTATAGGCACGGGGTTGCCGAGGCGCCACGTGGATACCTCCGGGCATGCCGGGAGTTGTGGTCCCGGGGCTTCCTGTACGCCATGTTGGTGTCCCTCGGCATGCCGGGAGCTGTAGTCCCGGGGCACTGAACTTCCGGTCAGCCCTGTGTCGTTCCCCGGGCATGCCGGGAGGTGTAGTCCCGGCGCAGAGGGCTTCCATGCACTAATTTTTTTCGCCTCAGGGGGTCACTCCTAAACTTCCTCCAGTGTTTTAACTGACATCCTAAGGGGGAGCACTCAACACTCCCCCCTTCGCCAGACTGATTTTTTTTCCCATTATCACAAAGTACCAAAATTCACAAAGTTCAAACAAAATTCCAATGTTACCACAAATACCCAAACAAAATCCAGACTCTGTGTGTCCCCACAGTATCGTAGAGAATTACAGAATTGCACATTACAAACTTGAATACCAATAGCTCAATAACGTGTGCTTAATTCAGATACTCACAGGCAACAAAAACTTAAAATCAACGTTGTTGATCTCCTAGATAGCTGTTGCAGAAACTCACCAACCAGGGAATTGGAGGGCCTCCCCAAGAAGAATCCACTGCATGCTCCGAGTCCTCACAATTCCTGTGGCCCACCAAGACTCCAGAGAGCTGCTCCCATCTGGGTCACCAAATTCTGTTACCCGAAACTGTAACTAAGAAAACTCCCCAAACAAAACCACAGGTATCACAGGATGTCAGGGGTTGGAGGGGACCTTGGAGATCTTCAAGTCCAATCCCCCTGCCAGAGCAGGATCATATAATCTAGCACAGGTCACAACGGAACGCATCCAGGTGGGTTTTGAAAATCTCCAGCAAAGGAGACTCCACAACCTCTCTGGGGAGCCCATTCCAGTGCTCTTCATGTTAAGGTGGAACCTCTTGTGCTCCAGCTTATATCCATTCCCCCTTGTCCTATCACAGGGCACAAGTCAGAAGAGGCTGTCCCTTTCCTCTTGACACTCAGCCCTCATATATTTATAAACATTTATCAAATACCCTCTCAAGTCTTCTCTTCTCTAGACTAAAGAGCTCCAGGTGTCTCAGCCTTTCCTCGTAAGGCATGTGTTCCAGTCCCTTCATCATCCTTGTAAGCCCTCTGTTGGACTCTTTTGAGCAGATCCCTTTCTCTCTTGAACTGGGGAGACCAGAACTGGGCTATCATTCTAAAATGATAGTTTAGAAAGCCATCGTTGGTTTGTTACAGTGCTGGGTACATGGGGAGTATCTCCTCCTAGCACGGACACCCACTGAGACTATCCATGCTATCTTTATACACAAAGTTGATTAGTAATTTACGTACAGTTGAAATGCCGGTTAGTTGTTTATGGACAAATACAATGCTAACCATTAAGTGTTTTTTTTTCTTGTCAGCTTATCGTATACAACAGACGTTAACAACTACCAGATGTTTGCACTGCTGAAAAGGAATGACTAGGTATGGTGTTTTCTACTTGTCAGCTAGGCATTTTAATACAATATTAGCTCAGTTTTAAAGTCAGTCCGCAAGGACTGAATTGTTTCTTTGGTATCGCATAAAGCTACGCCTCTGTACAGAGTGAAGATGGAATGTCCCGGGCTCTACGCTCAGCTGTTGAGGACCCATAACGTACTACGAACGCGTCTCTCAGATCTCCCTATTTTCTGCATAAGGACTTGGCATGCTGGAGTGCAGGGTGGTAACTAACACTGCACGGCGAGAGACGAGCCCCACACAGGAGTCCTTGTGCATATGCAGGAGCAGGCAAACAATTTACCAATGTTATAGAGGTGAGGAAGTGCGAGCAGCACCAGAAAGCCCATTTGCAGCTCATTCATTTCCATCTGATTTCCTCACCCCCACTGTCTTCAGGTATGCATCGCTCTCCCACAAAGTAGTTTTTAGTCTCTCCCATCCTGTCTTAAGGATGTTGTTGAGGATGATGTTTTCTATCCCTTCCCTGGGGATATTGTTGACTGCACATGCCTAACAGTTGCAAGGGTCATCTCTGCTTGGTCTTGCGCTCAACGCATCTGCGTGAAAAGGACCAGGCGGAGCATTTACTGGATGTGGACGGAACCTGCTCTGGCTGAACCTAGAGAGATCAGCCAAAGGTAAAGAAGAAAATTGAAGGCCGTCTTGGCTGTCAGTCACTTTCTGCTGCAGGCATGAGAGCCCACCTCTCTGAGCGAGGAAGGATATCTCAGTTGTCTGTAGCAAGCCAGGCCACCGAGGCACAACACCGTGTCTACTTGCCATGAACAGCACAGTACGGTCACATAGCATGTGAGTGAGCGAGGATATATGCATAGAATGACTTGTCTTATAAGAGCTGTAAGATACGTATTTTCTTATGTGAAGAACAGGCAAGCAACTGGAGTTACGGAAGAGGTAAGGGGGACAGAAGGAGAAGGAAGCATCTCAACCGGCACATTCTCACAGCAGCACCAAGATCAAAGGCCTCCACAAGTCCTGGGCCCTCTTATCCCTCTAACGCATCCCAATTCCTCCCTGCCCAGCCTTTTCTCTCTTTCTTATTTGGTTTTGGTTTCCTGTATTTCTTCCTTTTGGGTTGTTTCCCCCCCCCCCCCTTCACCCAAGTACTCCTCTTTGTCTGTCATTCTACCTCACCATTGTCTTTTTTTTTTTCCTTTCTCATTTTTTGTCCTCTTTCACATCCCTGTTGCTTTCATTCTCTGTCTTGCTTCCAATTACTATTTTTCTGTATCTGTGTTCCTTTCCCAACTTTTAAAATTCCCGTCTGTCTGCTATTCACAATTTCTCTCTTAATTGCTCTCTTTCTGGACTGCATTCTAAATATACTTTTCCTTTTCTTGCATTTTCTTGTTCTCGGTCCTGTCACTATGTTTTAATTTCTTCCGTCTCTGTGACATAGCTAATTTGCTCTTTCCTGTCTCTGTGTCTGGCTCCCTCTCCCTATTTAATTCCTCTTTTGCTCTCCTTTAGGTCATCTGTCTTTTTTGGTATATATCCATCTTTTGTTCTTCATCTCGCTGTCCCCTTTTAAAATTTCTTTCTCGGTGCACTGTGTCACATCTATGTTCTTTGTTTTCCTCAATTTCTTGCAGTCTGGTTTCCTTGATTCTCTGGAGTATTAAGTGTTATTTCTCTGAAGTATTAAGGCCTGAACGATAGGACCTGAACCTACATTGACCTCTAGATGAACCTCACAAACAAATGCTATATTGCACATGCAATGCAATATTTATCTATTTTGTTGTTATAACATGAATATATATCGATGCCAGTTATAAAGATTTGTTGAAATGCTTATTGTATAGCAGTAACCAATAGGGGATCTTTTTTTTATTTAGGGGCATGTTGCAAGGCCATGAAACCAGACATGTAGCCTTGTTGAGAAATAGGTGGTTAAATCCCAGACAGAGAAACTCCCTTGGCTCCTCCTTGAGCCCTGGACAGGCTTTGGGTTGAATCCAAAACGAGAATAAAACCAGGCATTTCTGCACTTGAAGTTATGTAAGCTTGTTTATTCAACTATGTAAAAGCTGGACCCTCTCGCCACAGCTTTGGACACCTCACCTATGAGCAGATGCGCCACGTAGGACCTCCCAGATGCTGAGAAAGGCTCTGCAAGTACTCACTGTGACTGGGGCTCCCCAGCAACTGCAGATCTGGATGATGGTAACATCTTAAGGGCAACTGGTGATGTATCTTTCTTAATCATTGTATCTAACCTGTAGCAATGATTAGGTGCATTACCTTGTTTTGCTTTATTCTTCATGTATCATCTCACTATTTTGTTGCTTTAAACTTAAGTAAGGATAAACTCACTTCTTTAACGTGGTGTCTATGTCCTTTGTGCTGACCCTACCCATTGGCAAAACAGTACCCACTGCACTTTTTTTCTTTCCTGTGCCTCACTTTGTGTCTCCCTTTCCCTAATTTTGTATTGTCGGTCACTGCTCCGAAGCCTCTTGCCGTTGTATTGCATTTACAAGGCTTTGTTACCAGGAGCAGAGGCGGGGCCAGTTCCAGGAGTCATCCTCATGTCGGTTACAGTCCACTCCGAGACAGATCCTTCGCCCGTCTAAGCTGAGCCCATTGTCAATTCTGGCAGCGTCTCTGCAATGACAGCTTTAAGAAGAACAAAGAAATGCCACAAGGCTTGAAAGCCACAAGGCTTGAAAGAAAAAATACAAATGCAAAACAGTTCTATAGACATCAAGGTCAGTGAAGGAGGAGGAGTTGCCCAGGCAGCAGAGCAAAAATTCCTCTGAAGCTTGCGGTCAAGATCACAGCACCTCAGCTCATCCCCTTGCAGCCCACGGAGGACCCCATACCCAAGTAGGAGGATGTCTCTAAAGGAAAACATGACCCCACAGAGAGCCCTAGCTGGACATTCACATATATGTTTGTTAAAACAATTAATGAAAATATGGGTGTTTATATATGGATGCAGCTCGATGAAACCAGACATAACACAGGGTTTAAGGGATATTGGTCAAATGGAAATGAAACCTTGATTCTCTGGTAGTCTGAAAACCATATTTACAATCAAACTTACGAGTGGGGAAAAAAACCACCGGCGCCTCGTATTGTACCCTAACTCCTTTTTTGTCCCTTTGGGAAATGATAACACAACTTATTTCCAGCTCCCAAAGGCCACAGCCAGACCGTTCGCTAGTGGTGCCAAAGCCAAAAAAGACCATTATCCGATTTGCAGACACACCGCCTACAAGCGACTATGGGCAAACCGGGCAGGGATTTGTCACGTGGGAATTTTCTGACCTCTATTTTTCCTTCTTCCAGAGGCAGGTGGTTCTCAATTGGGAATAAGACTTGACGATAATCTAGGGGACGCGAGGATCACTCATGTCCATCGGGGTTAACATAGGCAGAACACAAAGGCGGGGAGAAAACAAGCGGCCTCCCAGAAGAATAATTCAGCATTATGGCCCTGCTACTTGGAATCCCAATGAACTGATATCAGGGGCAAGGGAACCAATTTATAATCTGAAGCGCATCATTCAATTGCAAGCAGTCTTAGAAATTATTTCCACTAAAACTACTCATGCTATAGACCTTTAAACTTGACAGTCTCAACAGATGTGCACCTCAATCCTTTAGCACCGCCTGGTTTTGGATCATTTGCTCATTGAAGAGGGAGAAGTATGTGGTAAACTAAACGTCTCTAATTGCCATTTGGAAATCAATGCTGTAGGCGAGGCAGTTTATCAACTGACCACAGATATTAGGAAACTAGCCCGTGTCCCTGTTCAGACAGAGAACGGCCGGAATGGTGATTCATGATCCCAGCTACCAGAAGCACCATAGGTAAAACAGCTTTTATTTTATCTGTTACGTGCATTTGCTGCTTTGATGCTTTGGCCTTGTGCTATCCCGTGCTTAATCCATCTAATCCAAAGTGTCGTAAGCACCACGCAAGTGATTACTATGACCTCACCCGATGGCGTAAAACATACTAGATTCATAACTCCATCCAAGCGCTCAGTCATTGAGATTCTGTAAACTTGCTCCCCGACTCTCCTTTTTTCCCTTTATCTCCGTTTGAAGCCATTATAGAACCACGCTAGGCGCCACGAACCCAAAACACACACATGCCCTAGGCTAGGGGTGTGAAAACTTATTTTCTCGTCGCGTGTGCAGACCCTGATGAGCGAAGACTGCACGGCTGCCATCTCCCGCTAAGGCTGTGACCGTCCACTTCGCTTTGCCGAAAAAGCTCATCCAAATAATGGATTGTGTGTACGCATTGGTACCTATTTATTATGCAGCTCTAACTTTGTTAGCTATTGCTTTATTTGTTCTTATAATAGCTGGGTTTTGCCCCTGTCAATGTACCCCCTATAAATGTCTATGCGGACAATCGCCCCCTTCATCCGATTCCCCCATACTGGAGACAGAGCTGTAGATACTGGGAAACGTAGCTGTAGCTGTCTCATAAGGTTAGTAGTTATGGTTCATCAAAGTTGTTAGTTGATGTTAACTTGTTATTGTTAGTTGTTCCTATCCCTTTCCCTTCCTTTCTATCACCCATACCACCATGGAGAATGATCCCTGATACACCAGTGTTGTCACAGGGTGGTGTCAGAGATGGTGACAGAGATGGCGTGTCATACGACTCAACACCGCTGCACCAGCGTGAGCAGACTTCAAACCACAAACTGGGCGACGACTGGATCGCAAGTTTGAAGTTCCTGTTTCCTCATGAGCCCGAATACAAAATTAACTCTGAAAACTGCAACCTCAGCCCTACACACGCACCCAGACTCAGGGGGCTTGGATGACCACGGGGGTCAGGAGACCCCCAAAGACCCCTCAGAGATGGTACTGGGCATGTGTGCCACCGCTAGGTGTTGGGTGTGGTTAAGCAAAACTGTTAAGGATAAATAATCAACTGATGGGATGCCGCAGATCCGTGGTGGTAACTATCGCAACTGACCCTTTTCTTCCTTTCTTTCCTTTCTCTCTCTCTCTCTTTGCTTTGTGAACTCATTGTCAGACAAATAAAGTCACTTGGCCCTTGACTCCATTTTGAATCTTAATTCTGTTCCTGAGTATACGATCAAAACCTCGCTCTGGTCTATGACCGGCGCGCAACACACCCCCTCCCGGCCTTCCACCCCCTCTCGG
>JAAGNO010019891.1:7422-19409 GCA_033439905.1 Ceryle rudis
AACCCCAACTCCCTCAGCCTGTCCTCATAGGAAAGGTGCTCCAGCCCTCTGATCATCTTTGTGGCCCTCCTCTGGACGCCCTCCACCAGGTCTATGTCTTCCCTGTGTTGAGGGCTGCAGAGATGGACACAGTACTCCAGGTGAGGTCTCACCAGAGCAGAGTAGAGGGGCAGAATCACCTTTCTTTTTAAATCTCAAAGATTGACATCTTATCTTTGTATTTGGAACAAGCATATGTCTGTCTGTTGTAATGAATGTATGCATGTATACCCCAATACATATGAGCATTGTCTGCAGACTCTGAGGAGCTCACGGGCATATTTCAAATTCGCTTCAACAAGGGCACTAGGCTGTGTTATAAGGATTTTGTAAAAATCCATCCCTTAGAATCTTGTAGGTAATCGCGTGGATGTCCTATAGGTTTTCTTTCATAAAGCTTTCAACACAGAGTTGAGTGGGCTGTGCGCGTGTGTGGGAAGCTGCCCTGATTGGAGCCAATATTCTCTCTGGGTGCTCTTAAATTTACTATTGCAATAAACTGGAAGCATTCCCTTGCATAAGAAACTGAAATGGCTATGAAGAACAACCACTGAAACCCCTCATTTATTTCCTGGTTTCAGTTTAATTGACATCAGCGTTCAATCCTTCCTACTGGCCTATTCATTGTCTCCCTCTCCTGGAGATTCAGTCTGGAGTCAGTGTACAGCAAATTCATAACTGAACTGCAGCACCTTCCTTCTTCTGAAAGGAAGGGAAAGGAAAGAAGTCACACTGGCACTAGAATCCTAAGCAACTAATTTTAGTATTTTTCTTTTATTTTTTTTAAATTATTTTTAATTAGATGATTTTTTTTTTTTTCCCCCCTAGTCTTTTAGGTATTTCCCACAACACCCACATCAAGCAATTCACAACACCTGCCCCATCTCCAGGCCAAGAGGGTGAATATGTTAAAAGGGTATCTATCTAACTCCCCAACTCCAAATAATCAGTGTCAGAGACAGCACAACACAAATATTTCTGAATAATTAATGAAATGATTGATGGGCAAAAAATATTGCAAACAATGTATTTTAGGCGTATTATTTAATCAGCAGCATGTAAGGAACGTGAATAATTTATTTTAGCACAAAAAGCATGAGAATTCCTGTAATGGATGATTTGTAAGTATGACCCAACCAGCTGTAGTCAGAGTCTGAGGAACACGTGCATGAGTAGCATGCAAATATGTTGGCAACAATGAGAGGAAAAATGAGTTCCTTAGAAAATGGTGAAGGGTCACTGGCATCCACCCGTCCTTCCCCAAGAATGAGTCTGAAAAAGTGTTTGAAATTAGGGTTGAAATTGCTGAGAACTTAGAAAAAGTCCTTACATTTTATACTCGGCTAAGTGGAAGGACTGTTGGCTAAGATTCTAGCTTGGTATCTGGTTAGGAGTTGGTAGTTACAAAGCAGTTGAATCCACTCACAAAAGTGAGGTAGATGTTCTGTTTCTACTCCATTCAGTGGACATTTCCTAAGTATTCAGGCTTTTTTTTTTTTAAAAAAAAAAAAAAAAGAGAGAGAGAGAAAAGTAGAGGTACTGTGTAAAAATATCTACCGAGTCTAAAGCACTTCAGAAGAACACTCTGCTACTAAATAATGTAACAGCATGTACAACCCACTCATCAAATATTAATAAATAATTTTAAATTATCTGTAATTTGAAATGCTCTTGAAATTATCTCCATTTCCCTGTTTGTTCTTATATACTTGTAAGGGGAGTTTCCTGGGCTTTCTCTGGAAAATTTCTAAATCAAGAGTTTAAACCAATGCAGTCATTATCACGAAGAGAAAAGGGAAGAACAATGGATAAACCATGATTTACCTGAGATGGCTATCAGGAATGGAAAAAAGAAAGATTCCCTAAAGGGAGAATAAATGCTTTGTTTGGCAGACTAGCTGCTGGCTTCTCAACCTTCCTCCTGAGAGGAGAGTACATGGGAGGTAACAGGATATTATGTCTTTCCCTTCAGGTAACTGTTTGCAGATTTGCAAGAAGTTCAGGTCATCCCTTCAGTAGCTCTCAGGCCCTGTTTTCAGGCAGCAGGGTGTGATAGCGAGGCATGGGCCTTGGGTGACTCTGGCTTTGCTGATGTTGATTCAAAAATTCATTGACTTAGTAGGAAGGGTTTCAATGCCTGTGCCCCAGTCAAGCGCAGGGCACAGGCTAACTCTCAATGTTTAATTATAGGGTATGGGCTGTTCAGCAGTGTTTTACCTCTGTGACAAAAAGAGCCTTCAGTCAAATCTTTGTGGGTAATTGATGCGTTGCTCCTTCTTTGCTGGATCAGAAGTAGTAGCCTGACCTTAACTATGTCACTGGCTTCCTGCTATATACATTTCCCCTCTCTATAACAGAAAGTGTGGAAATTTACAGATTCTGAATCTAAAATAATGAGAATCTGTGTATGCATATGGAACACATTCCCAGTACAGTGCCATAGATAAAAATCACAAGAAATGTACTTTACAGTAAATGAATGAATAAAATTTAAGACTGATACCGCAAAATAAAATTGGACCGGCTTTTTTTTGGTGGTGAGAACTCATTAGACTGTGAAAATTAATCACACTAGATGTAGTACCCTACTGGCAAGACATTACTCACTGCAAAATAATTCTGTTGCTTTGGGACATTGCAAGTATACTGGATTGATGGTGATTCAGTGTTTATTGAGATTTTTGGTTTGCATCTCATTTATGTTTATGCCTACCTGATGTTCTGTATTTGTCATAGTATTTCTTAAGAATTTTTTAATCTCAGATTTGAGTGTCTACATGATGAAGATGCTCTATAGGTGAAAGAAATTGAGCAATATTAAACATCACAGAAGACAAGTAATTGCTCAGGGTAAAGAAAGCAGATTATGATTACAAATAATAGTTTAAGAGAAATGCCTGAGCTGATCTGGATTTTGGTTCTAGGGATAAGATCTTCAACCAAAATGCCTATCTTGCTGTGTTCCTAGTTTTGAATTGGGAGATCTGAAATTAGGAAAAAAGCTAAAGTATGTCAGTTTCTAAGAAAACTTTTTCAGTAGCAAGACTTTTCTTCTGAATAAGCCATTCAAATCACATTGCCCAAGACATTTAGAGAGAGAAGCCCAGAGTGCCTAACATTATACTGTAAGTGTAATATAGGACCAGTATAAGCAGCAATATCTGCCTAACCCTTTCAAATCCCTCCTCCTCAGAATGGTAGACTGGTTTGGTTTAGATCCATTGGGCCAAGGTTCAGTCCCCCTTGTTGAGTGTTGTAGAGGTCAGTGTTACAAGCTGGCTTCTTGTATGAGGAACAAATCCTGGTCCTTGGTTTCCAGGGAGTGACACTGACATCTATGGTATTAGTTGTTTGGGTGATATTGATCTTGCTCCCTTCCCATCCACCCCACCCCCCACCAATCCCTTCCTGGAATAGTAAAGGCACACAAAGATTTTGGAACCCGTGACAAATCTGTCATCATTTCAGATAATGGAATAGTCTTTTCAGTCTTTAACAGCTGAAGTTTTATGAACAGGAGTTAGGTCATACATCCTCAAGGAAGATTTTTTTCCCCCACAGTAGGTACCAGAAAAGCTTTTGACAGATTTCCAGCAAAAGGATATGTTGCTATAAAGATATCCTGATAATCCTTCCACACGCAGACAGAGACTGGTGTGAAAAAATCCTGAGTCTGTTAATCTTGCAAAATTCAACTAATAGTCAGATACTCTCTTTGTAAAAAGTTATATTTTCATTTAACTAGTACAGCTCCATAAATATATATTGGGAGAATAAAACCAAAGAATAGCATTAGATAAATTCATGAAGCAAAAATTCTAACTCCAGAAATCTGTCTGTTTCTGTCATGAAGCTGAATTATTTCCCTTCAACTGTGAATCAGTAAGTCTTGAGACATGATACTGCAGGAAAGCTAAAATAAATTAAGTTTGGGATCATAGACCATTGTGTCAGAGACAATGCAAACAAGAATTTATTATGCCACAGAACTTTAATAAAGTTTAACAGTGAAGAATAGGAGGCAGTGGTACTGATTAATTGGTGTAGACTACAAGAGGAAAGTTACTTTCTGGTAAACCAAATTAAATCCAGTGACCAGCGGAGATGGTAGATGTACTTGGTAGTGAAAGATATTCAATAACCTCTAAATCTGTCTCCTTAAGTGACTTGGTAATGACAATATTAACAACAATCATAGTTAGAAGACTTTCACTAAAATGAATAGAGCTTTGGCTGGAGTCTCCACTTCTCTCACAAAGTAGGTTATTAAACGTCCTATTTCCTCACCCAGGATATGGTTCTTCCCATTGGGAAGTACTCAAGGATACTTAGGGAGAATTAGAAACCATTCCAATGAAAGGAAGAAGTGGGGACAAAACAAGCAAAGACTGGGAGATTTGGAAATCTCCAAAACAGACACCAGATATTTTACCACACACAGAAAAAGAGCAGAAGTGTTGTTGGTGTACCTGAGGTATGGCCAGCAGCTCTGATGACTGCTTAAGACTGTGGTATGTCTATAGCATACCCTATATTAAGAGCTGAAAAGCAGATAGTGGTTGGTCTTAATGCAAGCTGATCTATTCTGGCTTTTACATGTGTTATCCAAGTTGCTTCCCCTGCAATGCAACACATGTTTAAAGAGCTCACAGGAAGAAAAGACTGCTGACATTTTTTAAAAGATATATCTGGCCTTCAGCAGATAAAATTTTTACCATGCCTTTTCTATTTCTTGGTTCTGTATTGATACCTTTTCTCCCTCCCTGTGTGTTCAAGGTCTCCTGAACAAGTTTTCATTTTGCAGAGTCACTACTGAAGCTGTAATCAGAGCTGGGTTGGGCACCACGTCTCACCAGCCCAAGGCAACTCAAATTCATTGTTTTTGTGGGACCTAGTGGCAAACAGAAATGACAGCATCCCTTGCCCTGTTGCAAACACTCCTTTTTAACTCACCTCTTTCAATTTGAGAAAGATAAAAACTGTCACAGTTCTCTTCAGGCACTAATTTTTCAATAGCCATTGGTGAAAATCACTGTATTTTAATATCAATGCATTTTTATATGGAACAACATAGGTATTCAGAGTGAACAGACTTTTCAGAAATTACACAATCCTTTTGTAAAATTTTTTCTCACTAATCTGCAGGTATACCATTGAAGATACCCTTGGAAAGATTTAAGAAAGTAGTAGTTTGCTCCCCTTTAAATTAAAAGAAAAAAGCATATTCATTCAATACCATTATTAGCTCAGTAACACAAGTGGTATATGCCTCATATCTTTTTTCTTGGGATGGAGTAGGCAAGAATGATCTCTCCCCCCCTGGCCCCGCTGAAATAATCTTCATTCTTTTGTATAGCTCTCTTCTGGCCTGTAGGTGTCAGAGTCAGAATATGGATGAAATGGATTAATATTAGTCTGCTTACATGAAATAACTTTCTGAAAAGCAGTGCTCTTGGTAAGTAAGTACTGTTATTTATTGAAGCTTTGGAAGTGGAGAAACCACTCTGCTGTATAGACAATCATACAATATAAAGGGTTTCATTGCACATTCTCTATCTCCAAAGGTAAAGTATCTCAGGTTTCTCAGCTAGAACACATTTTTCTCAAATATCTTATCCCGAGGTCTCCAAACCTGAATTTGCCCATTTTGATCACACTCTTTGTCCATTCCCTCTTTCTGCTTCTTAATATCCCTAACTCAGATAGGAATCAGAGAAGTGACTGTAAAGATTGAAAGAGCAACATTTTCCTCCACCCCTCGAGGGAGCAGAGGGGTGGGTTGTAGGTGGAATAAGACCACAGGATGAAGCTGCAGTGAATACTAGGGAACCATCTGAAGAACCTGGAAGTATCAAATACTGTTTCTCATACTCTGTTATGTACCAAGTATTCAAGGACACCAAAGTTTAGATTTACCCAGGCTAACTTAAAGCCCTTTCCCAAACACCTAAATTAAAAACCTTCTCTCACTATATAATTGATGCAATCAATGTTCAAGCATCACCAGGAAAACACTGGCCTACCCAAGATGTCAAGCTCTCTCCAGCTGCAGTAAAAGCTAACAATGAGCTTCTAACATGACACCCAAGGTTAATATACAAAGTCACATGGAGTAAAACTAAGCCATTTTCACATTAACGATAAGATATAATAGGATCTGATAACATGTTAATAGGCTGCTTACATGTTATTTAATCTACCATTGCTATGCAAATGACTTTGTAAACAGAGTACAACAGCTACTCTGCTTGGCCAGTGCTCAGCTACTGCAATTTATAGAAACTCCAGTGGAAGTTTCAGTGGGAATTCTAGTTCATCAAGGACAGAGGTGCTGGACCCTTGGACATTTGTAAAACATGTAAAAGAGTAAACACTTAGGAACAGTTTGGGGAATGACAGTTTAATGCTTTCCATTTAAAGTACCTGAAAAATGGGACCAGAAGAAGAAAATTCCATATCCTATGCATAAATGTGCAGTGCAAGAAGGATTAAAATTTAAGGAAGATTTAGCCATGTGATTAATTAGAATTGGTAACTTTCTGTCTTGAGCCTTTGTTTCTCCTCAAAGAGTAGGAGAAATGGTAAACAATTCTTTGATGTAATTTGGAAAACAGCTCATGTAGGACCCAAGGTGGTAGAAATAGAAGCCTCGGTTAGAACCATGAACCCCTCTTCTGTTTTACTAGATAACTCAATAAAATGTATCTATGCTTACTGCTGTAGACATCAGTTTATAGAAAGATCTAACTTAAGGATTCCTAAATGTTGCAGCATGAAACCAGGCTTTAGTAATTCTGAATAAGAAAAGCCCATCCGATAGATACTGAGGACCCTAGACCTTGACATTTCTGTGACATGTGGATATTTCCTCCATTGCTAAAGGTACTCAAGACTATTAGCTCAGAGGTAAACCTGCATTTGCTCACAAACCAACCAAGAAAGCCTGATCCCATACAATGAAATAACTAGGAAGGGTTCCAGTTACTTCAGTGAAGTTTGACTGCATAAAAAAAATAAGCTGGTAGACTGGCTGTTGTGAATCTTATTAGATGTTTCTGTACCTAAAAGTATAGCTGAATTCTGCATGGGTTACAACAGCTTAGTTAGTGTAGGCCACACAATTGATTAAGTTGCAGTAAGAACAAACAACATGGATGGCTTTTTAAAAGTGAACAAAACTAATCAACTGTTTGGAGATGAATGAAAAAATCCCGCACCATCTAATCTGATCCCAGTAGGTAGGGTCAGGGCAACCCTTCCTTAGGATTAAGATGCCACTGGTGAAAAGGGAACACTTTCTACACAGCCTGCTGGAAAAAGAAGTGGAATGAGAAGAATTTGTAAAAACTTTACAGAAAATAAAGACTGAATCCTCCTTAGAAACCTTGGATATTTTTATTCTTCCTTTCTGTATCTAGGGAATTCTTGTGCCCTTGCAACTATTTTAGTTTACCTTTTTTGTAGCTAGTAAGCACACAAGCCACTTTTTTCTTTTGCAGGCTCTGGAACTTACTGTTGCAACTAAAAGGAGATGCAACAAAGACTTCCTACCAGAGATGAGATGCACACCCCCTGCCCGCCCCCCTCCCTGCCCCGGATAGCTTATTAAAGCAACAGCATCAATGTTTAGAAAAAAATCACAACTTTTTATAAAGGAAAAGCAAAACAATAAGCAAAACAAGACAAAAACAAAAAAACAACCCTCCCCCAAACCCTATATGGGGCCTACATCAGATTTTTATGACCTTCATCAGAAAAAAAGAAGCATATCAGTAACTAAGTTCAACACCTTACTCAGTAAAGCAACCTTACCCATACAGGCAAAAAATGTTAATGCATGTAATTTACCTTGATGACAAAACAAGAAGTAATCCCTCAGTAGATCTCTAAAACTGGAATGTCTGTGGCTCAAAGGCATCTGTCACTTGGGAGATGTACCTAGCCCCATAGCTTTTAAACTTGGATAGCTAATTAGCATCTGATTTATGAATACTTCATATCAGGAAAGAAACCTGAAGTTATTGGAAAGGATCTTTCTCAGAAAGTTGTCCTTAAGGGAAACTTTACAAGGTTTCTTTGCACTGAGCATTATTTATTATTCTATGAAGAGGGAGAAAATACTGTAGAGCTCTTTTAAGTCACAGGTAACTTTAGAATGAGGTTTTGTTTTATATTTTTTTTTTGTGTGTGTGTGTGTGTGTGTGTATTGCAGTTTTTGTTTGGTTTAATGTTTCTTGGAGGAAGAATTGTTAGATGCAGCACATCTCAATCATACTTTCATACTTTGACTCAATATATTTTTGTATAACATTCTGGCAAGCAGCAAGAACTCTGTTTTTTGTCAATTATTATTTATTTAAGGGTTTTCTATGACTTCATGATGCTCCCATTCTTCTAGGGAACCTTTTAACAGAATTTCAGTACCTGCTGTTCCAATGTGCTACGGTATGCCAGAGCCTCTGCTCTCAAGAACATAATGTCAAAATGTTAACTAAATAAAAATAATAAGAACTGTTTTGAAGGAACTGCTGCAGTCTGGCTATTGTGTGCTCCTCAGTACAAATACAGGCATAAAAAAGTTTGGATCCTGACTGAGCTTCAGCAATAAGAATGGACATGAATTATATTTCTTAAATTATTTACAACTTCACAGTGTCTGTGGCTTTAAATTATTGATGTTAGTGACAGCAACTGTCAATGAGACAAAGCTTCCACTGAAACAGCAGCAGCATGCTACAGTGCTGGGGACTGTTTTGGTTCAGCCCTTCCAGTCTTCCTTATTAAGGAAAAATGTCACTTCTCTCATGTTAGGAGAGCAGAAAAAAGGAAGGAAGATCATTATTAAAGGAAAAGTTTCCCGCAATACTCTTTGATTGCAGTGTGTCTCTCAGAACTCTTGGGATAGCAAAAATGTTCTAACTCAACATGAAAGAGGTTGATCTTAGCAGTAAGTGACTGCATAATGTTTCCTGTTTTTTCCACATATAGGGTTATAGAAGCAAAAAGATCCCTGTTGCACAACAAAGGATGAGGAAGCACAATGTGTTATGGGGACTTTAGAGGGCATATTTGTCCCTGCCTACACTCCACAGTGCTTTGTCTAGGGTGGTGTAACACCACATTCAGGTAATACCTCCAGGACAAAGGTATTAGCCTCTCCAGATGTGGCAAAAGCACTTGCACCTCTGTTGGTATAGCAGCAACAATCAGAAGTACCACAGACAACAATCAGAAGTACCACAGACAACAATCAGAAGTACCACAGACAACAATCAGAAGTACCACAGATCATCTGTCTTCTTTATTACTATTGCTCTCTCCTGCTGACCTATGTGGCTGTAATCTCCCAAATCTGTCTGTCTATACCTGACAGCTTCCTAATACAGTTCTGTTGCTTTAAGTGCAAAAGGACATGTGTATTTTAAGTATGGTGGTGTAGGGGTCTGTTTTTCCTACTGGCTCATTCACATCCAAAGCAACAATACACTAGGAGTAGTGTGTCATTCAGATCTGGGAATTTGGTTGGACCCATTACTGCTGAAAGGAGAGAAGATTCCTGATGTGAAAGCCTCAGTGAGCCATGTGTGTGCTGCATATGTAGTTGCAGAGTGGAAAAAAAGCTATGTGGAATATGAAATTGTGTCCTGTACTGCTGGGGATCAGGTGCCAAGCTGTATAAAGACAAATGCTATACTAAGAGTGGGGAAGTGACTGAAGAGTGATTCTCTGTACAGAACGATTTTCAGTGGAGAAGAAGAATCCTGCCTCTTTTGTGTCCTCTTATGCACAAAGATGGAAGAATCCAAAGCCGCCTGTCATCTATGTAACAAAATTGATCTTAACTTACAACATAGTAATAGGCACATGCACACGTGCTGAGGAAACTGTGAAGCTGCAAGAAGCATAATTTTATGGTTCAGGTTAAATCTCACTGAGGTGGACTTGGATTAATATTGAGGCAGCGGCTACCCTCTGGCCACAGGTCACTAAAGTGGCAGTTCCATCACCTCACAGGATCTAAATGGGGCTCATCTGTGTAGCCTAGAGGGATCTCCAGCTCCACATTGGCCAGAGTGCTGGCCTCAGGAGGCTATCCCTGGCCCATCAACCATGCAGAGGAGAGTGGCCTGAATCTACATTGCTCAAGGGACTGGTCCCTTTTTGCAGCAGAACAGCCACAATATATAGTGTTAGACCTAAACCCCAATATAGTAGCCATAAGATAATTAAAAAAGTTCTCCTTTTTACCCCACCACTTCAAAATACCTGAAGTAATGACAGCACTGTGATGTAACAATGTAATGCAAGTGCACTAAAGATAATAAAGAAATAAAGGCTTGGGACAATGATATAGCTAAGCTATTTGAGGATGCAAGTGTACTGTAGAAGACTTGGAGACCCAAGAAAAGATTTGCATAACTGTATTTGGATGGTTGCAACTACAATATTAAGGTGAGAATTTACAAGGTCAGCAGAAAAACCCCAGCAATAGGATCTGCTAAGCTGGCCCTAAGAAAAAAAAAAAAACACATGAGAAAGCTCTTCAAGTGAAGCCCCTTTGACTACAAAAGCCATGACTGAATAAATAGTTTTGATCAATACCTTCAATGTTTAGGCAAGCAGAACACTGCTTCAAAAATACAGAAGATAGCCAAGATAACCAAGAGGTTTAATTCTATCATTGGTTTATCTTCTTTCTACTAAGACCTCACAGAGGCCTGGTGTTTGGTTGCTTAGGTCAACTGTGGTTTGGTCTCATCTCCTCAAATTAGTAATATAGCATATTGCTCTGCCAACATTTACCTGACCATCACGCTCATAGCATGAAAGTATGCAGAATGTTGACAGTGACCTCCATTTCTTTCACACAAAAATCCTTCTAGCAGGTTTTACTGCAGTTTATAGTGAGACTGCTGGCATCACAAGGAAATGGATCATGTATGTCATCACTTTGTATTCAAGGGTATTGACCGTAGAGTATTGATATCAGGTAGCTCTAACAGACTGAAAAACCTTAAGGTTTTTTTGACACTGCCTTGCAGAATCCAGCAACAATATTTAATTCTGTAGCTTAGCTACTAGTTAGTGGCATAACAGCCACAGAAAATTCAAAGACTCTTATTTTCTTCATATAAAAGGAAGGGATGCTAATTGGAAGATCTCACCGATGATATGTCATGAAGAAATGAAAGCTAGTGAAATAGAACACATAACATGGTGCGAAGAAAGCATTCTCTGCAGTTACAAAGCTGAAATGTCTCCACCTCAAATGCAGGTAGGTATCTCCAGAAACTGGCTACCTGATGATCTCAGTCTGAGATGTATTTCCGTATCTTCCAGAGAGTTAGCAAAGGACCAACACATAGCTACATAACTCTTAGCAAACTAGGAGCTGTTGGTCATGTCTTACAGATGGGGAAGCTGGGGATCTAGACAGTTCCCAAAATTAACCAGCTGGTGAATGACAGATCTAGGAACAGTAGATATTCCAAGCCCTAGCACAGGGGCACTGCCTAGTTTACATTTTACAGAGGCAGGAATTAAGACAGAGAAGCAAAGATTTTTGTCTAGGTCATGAGGACAGTCAGTCATGCAGCAAGTAGACAGCTTCCTCCCCCCCCCCCGCCCCCCCCGCGCCCCGCCCCCCGCCCGCTCCCACGCGCCCCCCCCACGCGCCGCAGACTCACAGAGCCCGCTCCACCTTGAGCGTTTTGTTTAAAAAGGTGGTGTTAGTTGCTCTTCTGCTGGTGGGGCTGTGTTGTGTGTGTGTGGTTCTCGTGCGGGGTGGGTTGGTGTAGTGTGTCGTGAGGGGTCGTTAAGTGTTCGGTGATTGTTCGTTGGTGGTGCGTTCATTGTTGGGTAATGGTTCGGTAATTGTTCGTTGATTGTTCGTTAATTGTTCGTTAATTGTTCGTTAATTGTTCGTTAATTGTTCGTTAATTGTTCGT
>JAAGNO010019891.1:34408-56652 GCA_033439905.1 Ceryle rudis
GCCTCCGTTTTTGTGGAGCTGTACATTCCTGTCCATGTTTTTAACGGAAAAAAAAAAAAAAAAAAGAACTGATTTCAAACTTAATCTGAATTTTGGGTAATTATTAAATTTCAAAAAATAATGTTCATTAGTCTCAAGTTAAATTTTTTTCCATTTCAATAGAACTTGAAAATGTTTAGGCAAAGCCCTTTATTTCTGCAACCTATTATTCACATAATAGCTAATGAAGACCAGTTGTAACCACCTAGTTAACCAACACAATCAGCCTGTAGCAGTGATCCTTAGATGGTCCTTAGCCTAGATGCCTAAAAGGGTCCAAAATGGAAGAGGCAGTATAGGTGATACAGATGAGAGAACTGAGACATGAAAATGAGTGAGAAAAAAGGAATGGCTTTAAAGAAAAGGAAAGCAGAATATTTAAGTGTTTGGCATATAAAGTCAGTGATAAGCAGATATCTGGATATGTGCACCCACAATGTAGTTGTGGCCCAAAAGTTATTACACCTTCATAAAATCTGTCAGCTTGTGTTACAGAAACTTGGAAACCTCTTGCACACCTTTGATGCCTGCACATCTCCGGCAGTTACAAATTTCTAGATGAACCCCCTGCTGAAAAAAAAAAAAAAATATATAGAAGAGAGTATCAAAACTTCTACAGAATTATATTTATTAAGTTCCTGTTTGGAAACAGAATCATATGTGTTTAAATCATTCCTGATTGCTTAGGTAGGCTTTTAAGCCCAGCTATCCACCTGCTTTGCCCTAAGAAAGTTTTTTTCCCTTAACATCCAGTCTAACCTGTTTTGCTGCAGGTTAAGCCTGATGCTTCTCTTTTTATCAAAACCAAATTGCCTCCAAGGCATTTTTAACCTGCATCACATTTAGCATCCACTGGGCTCAAAACACTTCATGGATTGCTTCTGTTTCCACTGGAATCAGTGAGAGTTCTGCCACTGAGAACAGCACACTGGCTTTAATTAGTGAACCTTCTTAGTGGTCTGAGAAATGGCCATTTTTATATTTCTTCTGCAGGTGCGTGGATGTGGGCATGAAGAATGGGATTAATTTTATCTAATATTAGCACTTTGGCATCCATTCTAAGTTAATCTTCTAAGATACGTCTTGAAGTTAATAGGAAGAAGAAGGGAACTTTGGAGGACAGTTTGCCCTTCCTGTTTCATCATGAGATGGCTCCCTCTCCATGAGGTTACTGTCTCTCCAAGACAAGGAAACTCAACATCCTGCTTTTAGATGACAAAAGGGGAGAAATGACAAATTATATTCACAGTGATTGATTCTTCAGATGAAGTGGTGACTGCACTGACTTTTGAATTAAAGGCAACACTCAGCTAGTGTAGTTGGGATGTGGACTCTGGGGGAAACAATTGGTCCTACTCCTTAATAGTAACATAGGTCATTACTCTCTTTTGCTATTTAGATAGTTTTACATCTCCAGGGTTCCCAGCAAGTGGGACATGGGATCCTCTATATTTTACCAGAAGGTTACAATATTAGTCTGGTGCACATTTATAATAGAAATGCTGCAGTGGGTTGTCAGTGAGGATCACTGTAATCTGGGGAGAGAAAAATGCCTCCTGCTGATTTTAAGATCATTGTAATTCTAAATGTTTTTCTTGGAAGATGTTTAGTGCATGAAGTCATCAGAGAAACAGAGATTAGTTGGTCATTCCAGTACAACCACCACCACCACAAGCTGCTCCCATGGTACTGCTAGGAAATAGCTTCCCCCCTCATCATAGATAAATCATAGATATTGATGGCCATGTTGAAAAGCTTATCTTGACCTTGCATATAAGAACTAATCCACCAAGACACTAACATGCCAACCTGGGGCATCATCACACATTGATCATCACCTTCAGTGACACTTTACACAATAAGTTACATTTAATTTATTAATGAAAGGATCACCAGAACTGGACATAAAAAGTACAACCTTTTGTAGGTTTAACCTTTATTGTGGGATCTTTGTAAGAAAGCAAACAAAGACTATATCATATTAAAATGGAAGATAAAAATTGCAGAATTTCAAGGCCAAAATTCTTAAATTACCTTAGAGACATTTTTGGAGGGGGATTACAGCCAAAGAAGGGTTCAATTTCTAGAGAGAGTCCTTTGACATGTCAGTTCTTACTAGTTTGATGGATTAAGCTGCTATTGAGTATTCATTCAGTCAGTGCCAACATACCTTTTGGTAACGTTGTTTGTTGCTTCCTTTCTTGAATCCTAGTACAATGTACCAGCTGGAAATGTTCTTCAGAGAGGTTACCAAAAGAAAACGTTTGTGGTGACTTCCTTCTGAAAGAGCTAAGGCAATTTTACATTCATTAATATATTTGGGAGTAACCTCTCCCATCCCAGTGCACTCCAGACAGGTCACTGTGAGTGACAGAGAGCTTCCCCGCTCTCCAGATACAAAGTCTAACACTGCCTCCTGTAACTTCTCTCTACTGGAATGGTCTCTCTACCAGGAGGTTAGCTTCACCTTGGCAATTCCACACCAGGTAAATAAATACAAATGTCTCGTGTCACAACCTTTCCGTTCCACACATTCAGCATGTTTCAACAGTACAAGCAGACACAGTTCAGGCTCAGAATATATAAACACAAAGATTAAAATGCCCTTTTGTCCTAGAGTTTGGCATCTTGCAAAGCAGAGGAGCACACTGACAGCACAGCACTGGGAAGCCAACCTAGAGGCCACTTGGACAACTGATGACTGGCTGCTGTGATTGCCGGAGAGTCTCCATGGCTCAGACAGGCCTGAGCTCAGACCAGCCAGCGCAGCTCACACGCTGGGTTTCTCTGGTGAAAGTTTTTGTGGAAGAAACTAGTGAGCAAAGGGATGGGGGTGGAATGTTACTTTATATATGGCAAACAAATTATGTTGTCATTAATATTGCAAGTCTTTTTTGCAGGAGAAAAAAAAAAAAATCCCTGCTTTATTTTAAGATTTTTAGTATGGTTTATTCTGAGATTTAGAAAACACAAGAGAGTCAGGCCTTCCAGACAAATGCATTTACCTTGACGGAATGCATTTGCAATAGCTTTACAACAATGGCCTAGAGAATACTTGCAATTCACATTGGACTTTTTTTTTTTTTACTGCTTGGAAAATGGACCTGGTTTGCGGGCCTAATTCACAGCTACCACACCTACTCTCTCTGCCCAGAGAGCGAAGAGAATGAATAGGTCAATCACCTGACATATTTCCATCCAATTTCAAGGGTAGAATGTGTTCATTTTCTGACTAATGGCATGTCATTTTGCAGAAGCCTTTGGTCGCGAATTAATCCTGGAATCAAAACAGATTTTCCGGGGAGCAATCTTCCATCAAGTATTGATTTTTTTACACTCATGGAGTCTGTACTCCCTAATTTAACCTGACAATGATTCTGCACAATGGGCTGGGAGCACCTTGGCAACTCACAGAAGGAACTTTTAGTGTCTTTTTTTTCTGCAAAGTAGTGTAGGGGGGGTGGGGAGTAGGGGGAAGAAAAGACCCAAACAACACTGTTAGTCACTGGGGGAGTGTTTACTGTCTGATGTTTTATTTCTGATTATTTGGAATGGAGAAATAATGCTAACTTTAGAAGTAATGTAAGCTGGAGATGTCTCTGAAAGACCCATGACTCTGTGAAATCCTGTTTATGGCAACAGTCCCCTGCTGCTTCTGCACCTTTCCTCACCCCCAGCACTCTTGGATGCTAATAATACAAAACCTGTAATAGCATCTCTGGTTGCAGCTGATGCTTTTATGAAATGACATTTTACTCCACAGTAAATAAATAAATAAATAAATAAGTACATGCCTACACACAGAAGCATAAAAATGCATCCTTTCCCCAAAAGGTGTTTTTTGACTCTGGCCTCAGAAGTCCAGCTACCAGAAGTTACCCTTTGCTTTTGGATTCTTCTACAAGGCAAACTCCTTTGTATCTGCTTTTCTACGTGCTCTGTAACAAACATCTGTTCTAGCTGTTCTAATTATTTGACTACTCTCACCAATGAGAAGAGATGAAAAATCTATTGTTATGAAACAGTAAAACACAGCAGAATGAAAAGCTAGAAATCATTTAGAGATAGGGAGATTGGTAGGAGCCATCAGAATCTGTTTTTCATAGAAAACTAAGATGGTGCATTTCAGGTTTTTGAAGGTACCACTGCAGCAACAAAATAATGCAGTGTAATCATCATCCCAAACTTGCCTGGACACATTCCTGTGCAGCCTGTTCTAGGTGAACCTGCTTTGGCCGAGGGTTGGATGAGATCCTTCCAGTTCCTACCATTCTGTGATTCTGTGATCCCCAGGTTAAAACTCCCTTCTTAGACATGAGAAGAAATACATATATTTAAGAGGTAGTGGGTAAGGTGCCCATCCTTTTGCCTTATTCTGAAACTGAAATGGAAGAGGTTTTAAGTGTCTTGCATGAAGGTCTTTGCAGAAAAATAACATCTCTGCTGATGATTTCTCCATTAGAAATGCCTCATTACTGGAGACATTGCTATATGACCTGAAGAATAATACATTTTTCCTCTGTCATTTTAGAGACACTCACAGTCTGAGAGGTATTTTGTTGGAAATATTTTTTTCCTCTCTATAAAACAGCCTTTCAGCTTTACTTGGAATAGAGGACATACAAAAGCCTTCCAGGAAGAGTTTGGAGAAAAACACGAGTCCTTCCCTCAGCCCGATCACCATAAACATAATATTTATGGTTTTAGGCATATCATACCACATAGTTATGAATTGTATATCTGACTGTGCAAAGTGGTTGAACTCTGTCACTGTCAGTGCTAAATTCAAAAGAGGACAAGAAAAAGTGTAGAAGAGGAAAATGGCTCCAGAAAAGAGTTAAACCCATCCTGTGCCTGGCTGAATCAGGACTTAAATTCCTGAAAACTGCAATTCCAGAGCATAATACAGGAAATATTTGCTGAAAATAAACTGAGATACACAGAAGTAAGAGGTCCACATACAGTTTCAATAATGATATTAAGTAATAAATCAGCAATAGTTACGCCAGAACACTAACAATACCATACCATTTTTCTATTGTACTATTTTAGGAATGCCTTGGAAACTGCAAGATAAGTGTTTTCTGGCCTCATCAAAAAGGTTAGGGTGAAAAGCCCTTGTGTGAAAAGTTTTGAGTGATAGAATATGTTTAAATTGTTACAAATGTTTATAAAAGTGCTTCTAGGCATAAAGATGATGACTGAATTCGTACATGGGAACAGCTGAAGACAGCTCTCTTATTGTTAAAGAACTCTTTTCTTGCAATTTTTTTTTTTTTTTTTTTTTACTTTCATCTCATTTTCCAGAGACGGTGTGAAAGAGGACTGCTTCTTTTCTTCCTTGTTTTATGAAAGTGCCTTTGTACATTAGCAGAGTGCTTTAATAACACGCACTTTGTAAAAGTCAAAAGTGTTCTATTACCTGTAAGTATAGAAGTAAATAGCACTTGTTTTAATTGAAAACATCAAACTTTTGTAGCTCTAAACACATCAAAGACACATCCATTTGTGCATGTGTTCCAAAAGGTGAATTCTGCTTTTAGGTAGACTGCAAAAGAATTGAGCATATAAGAGCTATGAGAAATTTTTCAATTTGAAATGCCTTTCAACCTTCAAGTGGTTAAATTATGGAAATGGTTAATGCACTTAGCATGTGAAGCCACTTTGAAACAGCAAGTGGTTTAAGCGATTATCTCCATCAGCTGAGATGTGCCAACTGATTGCAGACACTGGTCTTAGCTCAGTCTGACTTCTTGGGAACACTTAGTGACTTACATTTTAATGATTCAGGTAAATCTGTAGGTTAACTAGGAAAGGGAGATTTAAGGTGGTGTGTTTTGCTTTACAGGAGCATGCACTCAGTCTGTTCATGCACCTCAATTGAAGGACAATATGATTTTGAACCACTGTAACTTGACATTTCTTCAAGTGTACTTAAACTTTATATACACAGAAAAGTGTAGTGATTCACTTAGTGTCTGTGTAACAAAACTACTTCTAAACTCATTTATCTTCCAGCCTTCAAGACAAAACTTAAATGGCTTAAGGAGTGTCTTATATTTAGTTGGTCAGTTATTAACTTAACCTGAAATAAGATAATGTCTCACAGTAGGGGTAAAGAAGTGGATGGAGTGATTTCTGAGCTGAATTGAGTTACATTAATAAAGCTTTTGAGACCAGATGAGGACTACTGGCTCTGGCACAGAGTATGGGCAAATGATGAACACAATCACACAACCATAGCTTAACAAGTTACCACCTGTCAGCACAGCTCTAGTAACTGACTGTGATTAGATTTCATTTTGATTAAAAAGCTAATGGAAAGGGGACAAATCAAAGCAAAAATCAATCACATCCCCAACCATCAAATTACTGATAGTATTTTAAATATTTTTACAGGACTTCCTGATTTCTACAGGCTTCTTGTCCCTTAAAGGGTGAGCCTTCCTTTTTCAGAAGCTGCCTGTCCACTATAATTTATTTGTATTACCGTTTGCCTAGAGGCTTGTGTCAGGTCTCCAGCCACGTGGTACCAGTGTACACAAGTTATTGTCTTCCTGCGTCTGACAGGGGTGGCAATAGCGTTGGAGTCTCCACAGAGTAACATCTTCTACACAGCCCCCTGCTATAACCTTCACACTAGGGCTGTACTACAGCTTTAATGGTGTGGGATCATTCCATATGGAAGAAACCCCCTCTTCACATATATTTGGGAGCTTCACCAATCTCTGAAAGCTACCGAACAAGACTGTGTTCCTGAAAGAGAAGGGATGCAGAGCTGTTATCAGAATCAAAGTTTCCTGTTTCTAAGGGGTACACTGATAATAAATCCTTGTCCTCCATACCATCAATAGCTTAGAAAGTCAGAACAATATTTTCTCTCTCTCTTTAAAGTCAAGCTTAACAAGAAAAATATTTTTCTTTTTCAATAGAATCACTAGCTCTGTAAATTCCTTAGCCTCCTGATGCTGCACTTTGCAATGTGGGCACGAGGAGGTATTAGGTGAAGATTTCTTACACATTTTTCAGTTATAAAAGTAGAAATGTATCCGTGCAGAGTACAGACATTTTGGACAAAATTCTGACACCCCAGTATCAGCAGTAAAATTTTTCGTTACTTCAAGCAGGCGCATGTTGATTCAAGGTGTTGCCCACAACATCTAGAACGTTCAGCTGGCACTAATCTTTATGATAAGGAGAGCAAGATTTTGTTAAAAAATTAAATCACATTTAGAACTCCTACTTTCAACTCTTTTTAAAAGCATGTTTTGTCCCCAGCACCTCCTTTTGCAGTGAATAGTGAAGGAGCAGATGTTTTTGGCTTTCAAACAGAAGCCACAGTTAGAGGTCTGCATTTTGACTTCAGAGCTTAACTTCAGAAGCTCTCTTTGATAAAATATATTATTTTATTATCAATCTCCCCTACATAAGGATGCACATAGCATAAGATATACCATGTGATATATCCAATACAGCATGCAGTCAGGGAAAAAAATATTAAAAAGACCGTGTATGCTTTTTTGTACAAATCCTTTCAAGTTTTTTTAAATTTTGGTTTTATTTATTATTTTTATTTTTTTCTTGCTTTGTATTACACCAGAGGTGAGGTGTTTAATGAGAAGAATATCTGTTTAATCAGTTTAGGATAGAACTAGCTGCTTGCCACTAAGAGGCAGTCTGAATTGCACTGTGGTGTGACAGGGGGATATACCTAGAAAGAAATAGTCTCAAAGAAATAATTGATGAGTTAATGAACACAAAACAAATGCGTTTGGAAAGGTCACAGCCAGTCATGTAAAGGTGTGGTCTGTCAAATGTCTACTATCATTTTACAGTTTATCCTAACTCACACAGATGCTAGCAGTATCTTATTAGTTAGTCTGGTTGTTAATTATCCTAACAACTTATAAGTTAAGTCCTCATAGTGTAAGCAAAACAAGAGTTTCAAAGAAAATCTGCAAAACAGTTGCAAATGTTTACTCTCCCTTCCCTTCCTCCCACCACAGCTATTTTCTTTCTACTTCATATTTTGTTCTTTTATTTACCCAGTCTATTCTTATCCCCTTGTTTTGAGGACTCTTGTCCACAGAGCAAGAACTATGTTTCTGATTATTCCATATGACTGAGCCTGTGGGCTCAGGCATGCAGGTACCAAGTCCTCTTATGTCATCAACATTGCTGACCTGGTGCTAGCATTTAGTTAGTAGCAAAGGTGGAATAAAATGCACTGGCTTCATTCTAGCATGGTCACTGCACACTAAAATTTGGTGAAGCCAACTAGGGCATTTTAATAGTTGATTGCCCCACAGGAGGCACTTGCAAATCTATAATATGAATTTACACCTCAGTCATATCTGTGGTAGGTCTGGTACCTTTTTGTGCAGTTAGAAAGCATTCAGAAGCTTATCTAACAGTTTGCTACTACAAAAAGAGAGCAGTCCCATTCCCCCTGTCCTTTGTCTTGGCTGTGATGCCTCTCTGAGAGCATGGTAAGCCAATTTCAATTTACTAATTCAGTGGAAAACTAACTTGGGTAGCCTGGGACCCATTGTGTTTTCTCATGGATTAACGAGCCAAGTGAATTTACCTTGCAGTCAGATGAGCATCACAGCTGGTAGAAGAGAGGGAGAAAGACTGAACAGCCAGAAAAAAACCCAGCAGAAGCAGGAGTGAACCCCTTTTAGAAGCTGCAAGCTTCCCAAAGTGCTCAGCTGTTTTACCTCTGCTTAAACCCACAGTCATGGGCTATTTGAAACTTGACTGCTGAAATACTTTTTGGGTGTGGATGGAGGGGAGGTTCAATGTAAAAGAGAAAGCAAACAGAAAGGTGGTTTCAATCAGCTCCTGGGCAAGCCAGGTCTTAAGCTGCTGTCAGTGTTTCTGCTGTGTGTCTGCCCATGACCTCAGCAGCGGAGGCTGTGCTAATGAGTTTAACTTCGTGTTTGCAAGACACTGGGACTATGCACTCCAGGGTTACTGTTCTGACAGTGTGCAGAGCCTCAGTAAGCCTTCTTGCTCAGTCATGTCTCTGGGCCTAATGATACATGTATTTCTGATATAGACAGTCAGGACAAGCCTGGGGAAGCAAGCTGTAGAACAAGCACCTCTGAGCATTCAGGTGGCTCAAGTCTCCAAGATGACCCAGATGAAACATTTGCAGACTGCTCCTCTCCAAGAGAGTCTTTCTCCCAAAGCAAAGCAAACATTGCACAGTACCTGCCAGGGGCCAAACAGAGCAGCAGCTCCTTAAAAGGTGAATGATGGTCCCACCATCCCTGAGATTGGTGAGCAGGGCAGGCTTAGGGAGGGTGGGAAACAGGGCTCAGCCCAGGTTCTCTGGCAAGTTCATGGTGATGAGGTTGATTTGAAGCCATGCCAGGACATTAGCTGGCAGGTCAGCCTGGCTTGGTGGGGTGAAGTGCCAGGGCAGGGCTGTGAGGAGCTGGAGGACAGTGTTCCTGTGGCAGGGACTGATGGCCTTGGGATAGGCTGAAATGGGGTCCTGGGCCCCGGGCAGGGGAAGCCCCAGGGTGTGGGGCTGGGCAGGAACAGTGAAGTCTGTTAGTACCCTTAGTGTCCTGACAGTACCAGTCTGTGTGCAAGTTCACATCCTTGAGAAAATAAACTCTAAATCAAATGGACAAAGTCTGATAACGCAGCCAGATTTTTTGCAAGACTAGCAACTTCTGGAGTCTACTTCCCATCTTGTCTATCCTGGGATGGTCCACCCTTGCTCAGCCTCTGCTTTCTGAGACAGCTACCAGTTTTCAAAATTCCCTCTTTTGCTACTCAGAAATTGAAGGGGAGTGCCTTTAAAATTGCCTCTTTGGTTTTCCATGCATTTACTAACACATACAATACCTACCAAGACAAATGCTGAATGCTAGAAGCCAAAATAATTGTCAGCAGTGTGGAACTTTGTTTTCAAATATGCAGACATCTGTGTTGGTTGCAAGTATTAGAATTGGCGTGCTTTAAATGTCAACACCATTTTAACATCTATAGAAGTCTGTAGAATTAATGACGAGGAAGATTCTTACTGTATATGTATTGGAAATGGCAGCGTTCAATTACTTGTAAATGTTAAAACACTGTCTACTAAGAGCTGACAAAGACAATCAGTAGATGTGTGCTTTAGTTTGTCAGACATTCAGCCCCTGAAGACCTGTTCCAGCTCGCTTTGTGTCTATCTGAACGTTGTGTTTGTGGTGCCAAAAGGAGCGGTCTGGCCCAAGATTATAGTGACTTCTGCCTTTGGGAAAGAGAGGGGGGAAACTGAATGCCTCAAGATGATCTGAGGGGGCTGCAGTCACCGGTGGTCTGGGTGCTGGTTGCTGTGCGGGTGCTGCAGAGAAGGGGGAAGGCAGCTACGGTAAAGGCTTTCAGAGGAAGATAACAGAGCCATCTGCCCTTCTGAGATGCAAAGTCCACAAAGCTCTTCTCCAGAGGTGCCCTACCAAAATGAAAATGCAGAGTTTTAGTGCTTTGGAGGCTTTTGATACATCTTCACAACGTTCCAAGTGGTTGTTGGGCTGGAAAATGTTCAGCGGTCCTGGGCTAATTAAAGTAATTTATGTACTTTCATGTAAATATCTCTAGTACTTAGATTGTCTTGGGTAGTGGAAAATAACCAACAGCCTGAATCATTCAACACCAGTGCAGATTCTTTAAGTAATTTCCAGTAGTGACAGGCTATCTTGACAGGATAATTTATGTTTGAATCTCATCCATTTCACAACATAACTTGCTGTTCACTACTGAACTGGACTCTTCCACCACATCTGAGAGGAAACCAGACCCCTCCGGAATGTGGGGTCTCAGTAAGCAGCTGGCTTCTTTTACACCACAGATTGATGCTTCCACTCGGTATCTTATTTGTGCTTTATGTAACATCCCTCAAAGTTGCTGGTGGGGATAGTGAATCTGCCACTTGAAACATAGTGTAAGTGGTTATCTGGGTTTTAGACTTAGACAATAAAGATGGCATTACAGCTCAAACCCCCAAATCTCTTCAGAAAGCAAACACAGAAAAGTTACTAATCAAAGTTCACTAACGAGTTTCAACACACATGCAGAGACACATTTTTCCCTATTTTTATTTGTCTCATTTATTCTTTACTGTCATTGACACTACTTATAGTCTAATCTCACAGAACCCAAATTGTCTCCTGCTCACTCCCTTCCTTACAGCTGCTCAGAACTTTTATTATTTTAAAACTATTCCAAATCTAGGCAGGTGTATAAATATCCTATCCCCCCTCCTCTTGCAACATCCCTCACAACCCCAACAACAAACTTCTGTGAATTTTCTTCCAGGAAGATGTCTAAGAAAATACTTTGAAAAAAGTTGTTAGACTTTTATATGGTTATTTTATGTGTATATTTCACTTTGCTGCGGGCAATGGCAGAAGAAAAAAAAAATCAATCCATATTTGTGCAGGATGGAAAGATGAAAAGAAAAAAAAACCACCTTCCAAAATAATTAGCTGTGTGTTGTTAGGAATGAAATCATCAAAAATACTTGACCTGTTCACCTGCTGCTGCTACTACTGCTGAGCCTTTAAAATACACAAACACATTAATAAAAATAACGTTAGGAAGTTTTATTTTGGGGAACAGGCTGCTCTTGTTCTGGGGACTAGTGAATGGCAGCATTTTTCTGAAGCCTGGAAACTCCCTGTTTCTAATTTAGGATGAGTGTTTTAAAATGCAGCCGAAGCCAAAAAACCATAACCAGGCATTTCTTTAGAAAAAGATTAAGTGGGTGAACCAATCATTTAGCAATAGATTCAAATATGGCTACAATGGCCACAGCTGGGAGGTTTTCTTTATCTGTGTCCAGATCTATGGCATATTTGGGTATGTGTGTATATAAAAATAGATGAATACATATACCCACATAGACCTGTATTTGAGAAAATATATATCCACATATATATAGATGGTAGATCTTGATGGTTAATCTTGCACCTATCTCTTCCAAAAGGCTGAACACTCCTGTTAAATCTCTAGAAGATGAAGAAGGAAATGTAGATACAATTGGTATGGTTGATAGATACTTGAAAAATAGTCTATCTGAAATGGGAGGACTCCTTAACGACTTAAACATACAGCCTTACCATGACAATACATTAACAGAGGTTAACTCCAGCAGGAAAGATTAATATTACTTATAAAAATCCCGGTGTAGAATGTTTGTTGTACTGCCAACAACACTGCATAGGAGGTGATTTTTTTGGTCCCTGGCAATGATTTTTGCACAACGTACTGAGTAATCATTGTCTACAATCCACTTTTTCTCCACCATAAAACCTGCAGAAGGAATAATACAGCCCTCATTTTTCCTCTAGCTTCTAGGGAGAACTCTAAAATATATACCTTATGCCACTAGTCCATAAACTCTAGTTGTGCTCAGGCACTATGCAGCCTGAGGCTACCAAGATCAATAAAATTATCAAACCCACAAATATTTCTACAGCTTGACTTTTGTGGCAAATTTAGAGAAGCATATATATCTGTATGTAGGAAAAATAGACCAAGAGGCTATTGTTGGTAGGAGAAGCAGGTTTCTGGCTTTAGACTGTGAGACAGTGAGCATCAGAAATGTGATGTTCATGGTTTGATGCCAGAGCAGTATAAATTCAAGAGATGCAACGCATTCAGGAAATAGATCTAAGGAGGATGGATGACTGGCTCTGCCAATTGCTAATAAGACACAGAATATTTCCTGCCAAGGTCATGGGTTTTACTCCATTTCATTATCAATTAAATATCTTTTTATCTTATTTATTAGTTTACAAGTTGTTTTCACATGAGGGATACCAACTGGTGTCCTATGTGAGGTGAATTGTTGATGACAAATCAGGCTCAAAGCAGAGCGGTATCTGGTGTTTGACTGGTGGTAGCTTGCACCCTGTCAGGAGTCTGAAGGTCCATGTAGGGGTATAGAGATTGATTTTTAATTTCTTTTTGTCTCTCTTGTTGGATGTGATATACTGCATCAATGAGAAAGACAGATCTTGATTTTTCTACCAGTCTGATACTTCATATAGGCAATAAACCTCCTCCCAGCATTGTAGCAGGGAGTCTGCTAGGTGGTCAACAGCTGGCTTTTTATTCAGACATGCTCATGTCTAGGGCCATCTTACCTTATGAAATAAAAATAATTAATTTTATTTTTAATTCTTCACCAGAATGGCATTTTAAATTAGAGTTTATGAGATCAAGAGGCAAAGAAATGGTTTGGTCATGTAATCATGGTAAAAAAATAAAGAAAGGAAAAGGGCAAAGTGCTTCAATATTGATATGAAAAACAAGAACACATTTCAGTTCTTTTTTTTTCTCACAAAATTCCATGTTTAGAGGAAAGTCTCTGAGGTTCATTAAAAAAATACAGGTATTTCTGGAAAATCAGTCCTCAAATAGTTCTCCTTCAGAACAGACATGACATATACATGTTGCCAAAGGAAAAAAAACCCAATCATACAGACAATTAAATATTATTGAGATGATGTAAGAGATCAGAAAATTCAAAGCACGCAGGTGATGTGAACCTTCTTAAAGAATATGCTGAAACTCTGAGGCAGTGAATATTAATCTGCTTTTTGTGGGGGTCGGGTGGGGTGATGTTTTGGATCCAGCTGTGCTCATGAATGACATTTCTGCACTCATCTTTTCCCATTTCTTTTCTTTTGCACCTTTGCCATTGGACTGGCTTGTGTGATTGCTCTTCAACCTGTTTCAGTCATAGAGAAGCAGATTAGCTTAAAAAATGTTGAATATTAAGTGTTTGTTCAGGTTGTCGCAACAGAAATGAGCTAGTGAATGAGAAGAAGAGTATCAGCTGGAAGACTTTAAGAGTCGGTCATCTTTGGCAGTTGGGGTTCAAGGATGAGAAAGGGTCGTAGTAGCCAGTTCTATTGTTGCAGATGTTTGCAGAGCACATTTGCCTATGCCAAGAGAAAATTATAGATCATCATCTTCTGAAACTTGTTGCCTAGTTGGTTTGGATATCAGGGTGTTGGGGAAGACTATAAATTGCATCTGCCAGCTATATTCATAGCCTTTGAATCCATTCAGCTTGTGCTGTAAATATCAAAGGCAAAAGAAAACAATGGCTGAAACACTGAAAAACCTGAAAGTAAGTCACTAGGACTGATGAAGGAAAGAGGAAAAAAGCATGTTGGTTATCTGGACTATACTTAAAAATTACCTTACTGGGTCATGAAAGAAAAGATCTCCAGGACTATATTTTAGCCCAATCATTTGTGTATCTTAGCTAAACCTGCTATTTCATCAGATTTTCTGTTTTGGAGACTAAGGTCAGATCCACATTTCTTTCCAGCTCCTCAGCATCTGTGACTGAGCAAGGAATATGCTTCCTTATTCCTTATCTCTCGTAGTGGTGTACTGAAGTACCCTTATGCCTCAAGAGCTAGGGCACCACGTGCTCTGGGTGCCTGCATGGCAGGTTCCTATTCCAGCCGTAGGGTTTGTTACCAGACAGATGGTGAAGATGCAACCCCAGTGCAGAGAGCTGCCTGGAAGGTTGGTGTGGGCTTCGTTTAGCTTTGCAGTATGTTTGGCTTGCACAGTGCTCTGTGGTAGGGTGTGTGTTTTCCTCTTTGGATGGGTGGGTTCAGGAGAGGGCTATAAGCCTCACTGCCAAGTGCGATCAACCTTTATTCTGATAAACTGAACTAGACTTTGCTGGCCTCCTCTAACCTGTTTTACTGCACAGGTGCTAAAGGCCGTGAGCTTCAGAGCTTCTCTGAAAGCAGATGAGCATAAGAAGAAAAGGAAAGCATTGAAAAGAAATGTCCAAGTCCTGTGCAGTTCTGGAACCAACTCTCAAGTAGAAAAGCTACTTAAGGTAAACATGCAGTATAATCTCGTACACTTGCACATCTCCCCCCAGTTTAAATTGGCTGCTTCCAGCATGCAAAATCTTGATGACAGTAGCAAACAAAACTGGCTTCAAAGCTGCTGTGGATTTTGTTAAATGAATGAAAGAAAAGTTGTGGTTATTTTTCTCCTGTGTTCACAAATAGCCTATTTTGTGATTTAAACCCTGGGCTAGAAAAAAAATAGACTTTCTAATACAATACCTCATAAACAGTTTCTACTAGGAGGCTATTTTCCTCCTCTGCACACCCCCTCCACCCTTTTAAACACCTTCCCAGTGCAATAAGAATGTAAAACTTTTTTCAGCCAGAGATTTTCTTCATCCTAAATTACAATATCACTGCTGTATTGGAAATGGAAGTGACAGACACTTTTCTTTTAAAGACAGTACCTCTTCACAGTAAGAAACAGTTTTAAAGGAAGCCAAGGCCTACCGACCTGTTACACTGGGAAAAGAGCTGTGACCATTTATTGTAATTTAAATGCACCCCTGCAAGAGTTATGTCTCTGAAGGAGTTAGCAATGGGCTTTGTGAAAGAAAGGGTGTGAGACCAGGCAGCCTATCGCGCCTGTTCTGAGGCATTGGTGGCTGGCTTACAAATCACGTGAAAAATATGAAGAACTGTGAGCACCAGGACTAACAGAATCTGGTTTCCTAGGATGTGCATCCCCTAGTGGCTTGTGAGCTCAGTGTGTTATTTTCTCCTACAACTGGGGATTTTAGAAAGACTTTCTCCTTGTCCCATGATGTTTCTCTGGTGTTGAGTAAGGGTTGAACTTACTGAAGCCTTTTTCTCACCTGGGAGTGTAATCTGCCTCTTTCTTCTCTAGGCTATTTTCATTAAACCTGTAGTTATCTGTGAGGTTTGTTCCCCTCTGTCAGGTTAGTTTCAAACTGGTCAATGTGTTAAAGCACTGAGGTTAGAATTGTATGAAATCTAAGTAGATAAAGAAAGCAATCATGCAGTGGGTTGTTTCTTGATGATTCCAAGGTAACAGAGCTATGTAAGCATTTAAATACATGCGAATAGATTGCACATCTGAGATATGATCTGACTAGGCTGGAGTTGCTGGATTTGCATACGGCACATTCAAATTTAAATAATGCAGAAATATATATAATTAAAATAGAAAAAAATCAGGCTGTACACAATCAAAAAATGAACTATGCTATATGATTCTTTCAAATAAATAGTTTTGGGCTCAACATTTATATTTTAAAAAATGTTGGCTTGTTTAGAACAGTCAGGTTTCAATTTTAGTGCAAAATTCAAGCCATTTCCAGACATAAATGTAGCTTGTCATATTTTCATCTTCAGTTGATATCTGGGGCCACAGGACCTGCTTTTGATATCACACCTTTAACCACAGCAGAAGAAATCAGGTTATAAATAATACAGACTTCTCACCAGCTTGATGTACAGTGAGTACACTCAGCTGATACCAAGCGATTGATAGGCTTTTATTACTGTGTATGGCTCTTCGAGCACATCTCTAGAAAGAGACGTATTCTGTCAGCTGTGACTTTTTTCTTTTTTCTTTTTTTCTTTTAACAAATAACTGAGAGTTTTGTCTTTTCTTTCTCAGATGTGGTCTTTATTGCATATTGCCTGTTGAGTAATTTCTTTGAAGATGTCATGACCTATAAAGTGTATATGCCCGTGTGGATTTTTGACCCCTGTTCTTTATGTTCCTCACTCTGGATGTATAGATCACCTGGTGGGTTTTGTTCCCTGGACTAGCTGCTAAGTCTTAGAGTCAGGTTACTGATGCACGTGCTTGGGATTAGGTACAGTGTAGGCACACAGTGTTGCTGCTTTAGCTTCTCCTTATTAGGGGTCAGTATGTGAATTTGTTAGGGCACCTTCAGAAGGAAGGATCTTAAATGCAGTGGAACAATAGAGAGTATTTTTAAAATATGTAATGGCCCATGCTCTTGCATTTATCCTCTTTCCCCCAGTGTTCCCCCTCCCCTTCCCGATTATCTTCAGCAGCAAGTGTTTCTGGCAGCCATCTGCCAAGCTAGAAACAATACTATATTGACTTCAGAAGGAATATGCACATACCTCTCTTGTTGAGAAGGAGTCCCCTCTGAGTTGTTTGTGTTTCAAAAATAATAAAGGACATAGCAAGATTTACTGATGAGCTAGAAAAAGTGATAAATATGAGTATCGATTCACAAATGCCTAGGGTAGGTCCAATCCTGTGAAAACTTACACATGTCTCTAAATGTATCTATGAAGGTAGCATCAAAACATCAATAACACTAGATGGGCAAATAAAGTTATCTACATCAGGCACTTGCAAGATCCATCGCTTTAGTTTCCACAGCTAGTAACTGAAAATAGCTGTTGCTATTCAAGAAATAACTGCTTCTCTTCAGTGAGCTTAACCTGGAGGAGCTGAGGGGTAATTCTGGGCATACTTTCACATGCTTCTGTTTAAGAACTTATAATTGAACTGAAAATGTCAAAAGAACAGAGATAAGATGGTAAAGATGGCACTAGAGTGCCTTTTTTTTTCAGAAAGAAATTGAAAATTCTTCATAGCTTTGTCTTAATTTCAGTTGATAGTTCAAAGACAATTTTATATGTTTTAGAGGAAAAGTATCAAATTATGTTTAAAATTCATAGCATTAAAAATTAGCAGGAATGACTGAAAGTCAGCACAAGTTCTTTGATGAATTTTTTAAAAAAAAGAGTGGTCCAGCAGAGGTTACACACTGCAACCAGGGAGTCCGCAGCTGCCAGGGCAGTCCTGGCTCTCCCAAGATGAACTGCAAATTGCCACAATCTTCTTCACTGTCCTCTAAGACTTTTAGCATCCTGGGACCATTTGAGGGGCTATTCAGGGACCATCACTAAGAGAGAACACACAGGGTGGGAGACCTTCCTGTTTATGGCACTGATGGACAGACTGGATGGGGTGTGGATTTTTGCTAATTGAAAGCCAGGATCTCATCAGCTGAACACCAGCAGTATGTGGTGTCCAAAAGAAGGAAGCAAGTCCAGATCTGACAAGCCTCTGCACTGCTAGGGGCTGCACTTCAATTTTACGCTGCTGCTCCACAGAACAAGAAATTTCATGTTCTTTTAGTACTGGCCTACTCAGTAGCACTGCCAAAGTCATTTTTTGCTGCCCCTTGAGCTTGTGTGTGTGTGTGTGTGTGTGCGTGGCCTGAACCGAAACCTTCACACAGCATGCACATGAACACATGTACAGCTCTTGGGCTGAGAACTGTTTTGACATGAGGCCAGTGATCATGCCATGAAACAAGAAGTTCATTCAGTGTCCTTATGAACACAATAAAAGAAAAGACTCATAATTACATGAGCTGCTATGTGCCCTCTCTGCAGCTGCTTTGGTGGATCAGAGAAGGCTGCTGCTGCTGGCATTTCAGAAGAAATCAAGGCAATTGGGGTCTGGATTAAAAAAACAAGATCACTACTGGTGAGCTACATGGTGTCTCTGCTCAATCCTGACCGCTGTTGTCCATCGTGTGGCAAAACGCAACAGTAAAGGACTGTGAATGAGGGAAAAAACAAACCTCCAGGTCTGTAGAGCAGAAAGAGAGAAAAGGAGAAAAACCTTCCCACTCCTTAATTCTCAATTATTTTCAAGACCATCACGATCTCATATGGGAGTGATTCATATTAAATCTAAATTCTCAGATTAAAAAAAGAAACCCCAAGAGAACCTTCCCTCTTGATAAGTCTGTTTTGCTTCCTGCATGCTTGTTTAATTGAAGCTTAAGTCAGTAGAAAAGAATCTTTGCTTACCAAAGCCCTGCTAATACACTCTGAGTTTTCCTCCCAGATACACATTTAGACTGTGACTGGTCATGGAGCAGCTGCACAGGGGAACAGGCCATATAAAAACATGTCTTTTACCCCTCCTGTGTCATTCTCTGATCTTAGTGCCAGCTTTCCTCCCATCACATCTGTCTTAAGGAAGGGCAGGGCACAGACAGAGCTTATCATTTATCAAGAATACTACAATTGCTTTTTTTTTTTTTTTAAATTACAAAAGAGATGCCGTGGAAATAATTGTGCTTCTAAAGCTCTTTGTACTTAATGTTGCATTTCGGGAGCTTTGAAGTACTCATAGCCAAGCTCTAGAAATTTGATTTTTAAGCAGTCAGTAAGGGGTGCAAAGTCTTACAGTCAGCTTTCAGTGGCTTGAAGGTAGGGTCTGTTTTGAGCTTTCAGCAATTAATGGGAATATAATTGATTCAATTTGCAAAGCCATCATTTCAGACCCAGGTTAAGTAATGGCTGGGTACGGTCACGTGCCAGTGCTGCAGCTAAAGTACCTATAGTAAGATCTAAAGAGAAAATTTTGCATTTTTAAATAGAGGGAAAAGCCTCTAACTGGTGTTTGCTTGTTGCTTTATCACTATCAAATGAAGAGATACCTGCTCAGATTTTAGCAGCTGATATGGAAATACAAAGGGTCATTCTCACTCTCCACCTCCTTGTATCATATAAACAGATGGATTATGTGGGTTTGAAGTATGGCAGTTAGACCACAATGTGGAGACACAATGCCTAGAGGAGCTGGTGTAATTTTGATACCCCCATAAGTCTGTAGCATGCCAGGCTGTCTTTATCCATACCATATCCATACCATAGTCAGGTCCTACCATCCTTGAGGACAGGGCAGCAGGTGGAGGCTCCATTAGAAGGAGACGAACCTCTCCTTCCTTGTCACCAGGTAAAAGAAGGGAACCTAAGAAATGAGGGAGAATGGAAACAGGTCCCTGCTTGGCGAGGCAGGAGAATCCCCTCCTGGCCTCCCTCCCCTTCCCGGTTGCCCTTGCACAACAGGTATGGGGCTCTGGAAATTGAGGGTCAAACAAATGATGATCGAGATGAAGGTCCATCAGGGGAGTCACTCAAGGTAAGTCAGTCTACCCCATGCAGTAGGACCAGCTTTAACAAGAAAAAAAGGAGGCTAATTGTAGTTGGTGACTCCCTTCTGAGAGAAGTGAGGGCCCCATATGCTGGCCAGATCCACACCTTAGGGAAGTCTGCTGCCTCCATGGGGTCAGGGTCAGAGATATTACTGGGGAGCTCTCTGGCCTGGTAGAGCCATTGGACTGTTAGCCTCTATTGATTATCCAGGTTGGTAATGATGATGTTATAGAGAGAAACCTGAAAACAATTAAAAAAGACTTTGGGGCCCTGGGGAGATCGCTGGGGGGTTCAGGAGCCCAGGTGGTGTTCTCTTCAATCCCTTCAGTGGCAATGATGAATACTGCAAGAGGAAGGAAGACCCACCTGATGTGGCTGAGAGGCTGGTGCCACCAACAGAATTTTGTGGGTTTTGAGCATGGGGAGCTTTATGCTGCATGGGGTCTGCGGGTGACAGACAGAGTTCATCTGTCTCAAAGGGGGAAAAGAATCCTTGCACATGAGCTGACTTGGGCTCATTGAAAGGGCTTTAAACTAGATCTGAAAGGGGAAGAGGATAAAACTAGGCCTGCTAGAGTTGAGCCTAAGGGTGGCAGGCTGTTGTTAGGAATTCAGTCATTATCTCGGCTCAGGTGCCTTTACACTAATGTACGCAGTATGGGAAACAAGCAGGAGAAGCTGGAGGCCATTGTGCACCACAACTGCTATGACATAGTCGCCATTACAGAAACATGGTGGGATGACTCTCATGAGTGGAGTGCTGCAATGGATGGCTATAAGCTCTACAAATGGAATAGGCAAGATAGAAAGGGTGGTGGGGTGGCTCTCTATATTGGGGAGTGTTTTGATTGCATAGAGGTCAACAAGTGTGCAGTACTGGTCGAACGTTTATGGGTAAAGTTCAGGAAGGCCAAATCCTGTTGGGAGTTTGTTATAGACCACCCAACCAGGATGAAGAGGTTGATGAATTGTTCTACAGACAACTGTCAGAAGCCACAAAATTGCAAGCCCTTGTTCTTGTGGGGGACCTCAATTTACCAGATATCTGCTGGAAATATAACACAGCAGACAGGAAACAGTCCAGGAGAATCCTGGAGTGTGTGGAAGATAACTTCCTGACTCAGCTAGTAAGTGAGGCCACCAGGGGAGGTACCTTGCTGGACTTGTTGTTTACAGAGAAAGTCTGCTGGATGATGTGCTTGTTGGAAGCCGTCTTTGGCTTAGTGACCATGAAATGATAGAATTCTCAATTCTTGGCCGAGTAAGGAGGGGGGTTCTACCACCTTTGGAAGAAGGGGCAGGCTACTCAGGAAGAGTATAGGGATTTAGTTAGGTTGTGTAGAAAGAACATTAGAGAGGCAAAAGCTCAACTAGAACTCACCCTAGCCACTGCTGCAAGAGATAAAGTGTTTTTACAAATATGTAAACAACAAAAAAAGAACCAGGGAGAATCTCCACCCTTTATTGGATGCGAGGGGGAACATTATTAAAAAATAGGCTGAGGTACTTAATGCCTTCTTTGCCTCAGTCTTTAATAGACCAGTTATCCTCATGGTTTTCAGTCCTCTGAGCTGGAAGATAGGGATGGAGATCAGAATAATCCCCTCACAATCCATGAAATAGTAGTGAAAGACCTGCTAAGCCAACTGGACACCCGTAAGTCTGGATGGGATCCAGTAAGGGTGCTGAGGGAGCTGGCAGAGAAACTTGCCAAGCCTCTCTCCACCTTATCAGCAATCCTGGTCAACTGGGGAAGTCCCAGATGACTGGAGACTTGCCAACATGACACCCATCTACAAGAAGGGCAGGAAGGAGGATCTGGGGAACTACAGGCCTGACAGCCTGACCTTGGTTCCGAGGAATATTATGGAACAGTTCATCTTGGGGGTGATCATGTGGCAAGTGCACGACAACAGGGGGATCAGGCCCAGCCAACATGGGTTCATGAAGGGCAAGTCCTGGTTAATCAACCTGATCTCCTTCTACGATCAGGTGACCCACCTAGTGGATGAGGGAGGAGATGTGGATGTTGTCTACCTGGATTTCATTAAGGCATTTGATACCGTTTCCCACAGCATTGTGCTGGCGAAGCTGGCGGCTCATGGCTTGGGCAGGTGGACTCTTCGCTGGGTTAGAAACTGGCTGGATGGCCAGGCCCAGAGAGTGGTGGTAAATGGAGTTAAGTCCAGTTGGTGACCAGTCCCAAGCGGTGCCCCTCAGGGCTCAGTTTTGGGACCAGTCTTATTTAATATCTTTATCGACGACCTGGATGAGGGGATCGAATGTGCCCTCAGTAAATTTGCAGATGACGTGAAATTAAGTGGGAGTGTCAATCTGCTTGAGGGTAGGAAGGCTCTGCAGAGGGATTTGGACAGGCTGGAGCAATGG
>JAAGNO010019893.1:0-13167 GCA_033439905.1 Ceryle rudis
ACTGACCCCTGGGGAACACCACTAGTTACAGGCCTCCAACTCAACCCTGCACCATTGATCATGACCTTCTGAGCCCCATCACTCAACCTGCTTTCAATCCACTTCACTGTCCACTCATCTAACCCACACTTCATGAGCTTCCTAATGAGGATGTTATGGGAGACAGCATCAAAAGCCTTGATGAAGTCAAGGTAGATTACATAGACTGCTCTCCCCATCTAGCCAGCCAGTTATCATAGGATATTCCATTGTCATAAAAACCAAAGCCCTCTAAATGATACCAGCCATGTAGCCAGAAGCTGATGTACATTATACATCTATTTCTGGCTACTCCATTTCCTCCAACTGATAAGACTGGGGAAAGCTAACTTGTGCACCAATTTTTTTTCACCTGTACCCCTAGGGCTTTATAGTCCTTCTTGATTCTGCTTCAGCTTCTGGTTTGCTGTGTCATTCATGACCACATGGAAGAATAACAGTGGATAGTAGTCTGTGCTTTTGATTAGTTGTAGTACTCTTTCAGTAATGTCTCTGATCTTAGCTCCCAGGAGGCAGCAGACCTCTCATGACTGCCAGGTCAGCAGATGGGTGCCCTAGTGCCCTTTACCAGGGAGTCACTCCCTAGAAGTACTCATCATCTGTTTTTGTGACATTTACTGTGTGCTGCTTGCACAGTTACTTCCTGCAGCCCCTGTTCATGGGTGTCTGTGGCTGTTAAAATCCCAGATCTGTTTGTGGTTGCAATTGTGGAAGGTGGAGACTGAAGAGGAGTTCTGCTTTTGTGGGTTACCAGTGTTCAAGGTGCCTCATTCATGGTGGTGTCCTCGACAGGAACACGCTTGCAAAGCCACCCACATCTCTCCATCTCAGCCCTACCAATACTGTGCAGCCTTTCAACAGTTTCTTGTAACTCTGCCACCTGATATAACAGGTCATCAACCTGCGCACACCTTGTGCAGGAACTGACCTTTTCACCAGGAGCAGGGTTTGGGTGATCCCTGCAGCTACTGCCTGGATTGAGGTCTCCTTTGGTACCAGCTCTGGCTGGGTGCACACACCAGATATCACTGGGGCTTTCTCGGAAGGGGCAAGGGTTTTAGTCCTGAGGTGAATACCCACCACTTTGGTAGAAGGTTGCTTTTTTAAGTGTTCACAGGAGACGTGGTTCCTTTTTTAAGTGTTCACAGGAGACATGAGAACACCAGGTTAGATAAGTCAGAAGTTGGATGTAGTATAGCTATTTTAATGGTGCCATAAGGAAGACAGATAAATGATCTAAAAGGTAGGAACTGAGCATAGAATTCCCCCAGTCCAGACCAGTGCAGGAGCTGAACCAAATAAGATGGAGAAATCTGAAGGGAAAGAAGGATAAAGTATATAGTTGGAAAACATATCAACATTAGCTAGCTTAGCTCAGATAGAGGCAAGTCCAGTTAGGAATATTTCCCTAACTGAAAACATGCAAATGTATGTAAAATGTGCTTTTTTCATACACCAAACTTAATAAAAGGATTCAAAAACAATGTAACATATTCATTTTATAGCTATCATGGCTCTCATGAATTTTTTTGTACCTACTTTGTACCTACACACTGTATCAACAGAATGAACCATGGTCTTTCATAGTGGATAAGCACACAAAGGTCATAGGCTTAGTCTCCACACCTGGCTAACTACTCAGCAGAAATGCAGCTGGACTGTGGAAAACAATTCTGTTAAATTCAGCAGGTGTCCCCCAAAGTAAGTATCTGGGAACTACTTATTTCACTCAGACTAGTTTCTTTAATTTCATCCTTCCTGTGCACCACTGATTCCAACAGGCCTCACAAACAACTTCCTATAATGGAGAAGACTTAATGAGAAAACGAAACCAATGTTCTGGATTAATGCCTTCCAAAGTCACAGGCTGTTAAGTATGTGCCCAGACCAATTTTCAAACACATTCTCTAATCATCAGAAGGTCCTTAGTACCTAAGCAATGACCTCAAACATGATTTTATTAATGCTTATCATTAACTTATTGCTACTGCATTCAGTTTTTGAATGGAAAGTTGCTGCCAATCAGCCTTTATATAATCTTTAAAATCTTCCTACATGTACAAAAGTCAGTTAAACTGCTTATAATATTTGATAGCAGGTTTTGTCTATGAAATTAGGAAAACATTGGAAGATGATGTACTATTAAGGACAGGGGACAATTATAATGATGGTATTTGTTACTATAAATGCTTGGTTATACTATCAAACACAGAAATTCAGGACAAGAGCTTATGGAGGAAAGATTTAAAGTATATTATTTTCTTAAATAATGTACTTAAATGTATACACATTTCTTATGATCACTGTAGAGGAAGTTATTCTTTAAAGGAATTTGAATATGTAAGAGCTGGTGGTTAAAGACTTGCTGACACTGGAGGAAATCTGAACATGAGGATCAAGTGGAAAAAGAGTAAGGAGAATAGTGCAAGAAGGGAATGAATAGGGTATGAAGGTTAGAGCAGAAAATTGGGGGCAATTAGTCTGGAAGACTGCAGAGAGGCCATTGTTCCTGGCTAGGACGTTTGCTGAGACTGCAAATCACATATTTATTTATTTCTGCTGAACTAGCCTTCTAAGTAATAAAGTGCTGCAAGGGCACAGACCAAGAACAGTAACATAATTCATTTAAAATTAAGTCACAGCAACCAGCTTATAGATAAATGGATAAAGAGCTACATATTATTCTGGCACAAATTTTGTGTAACGTCATAGGAATCAATGGAATAGTGTCATTTTACATCAGGAGAGAATTTGTTCTACAACACAAGCAATAGTTTTGGGAGTTATGTCCCATTTTCAGTAACAATAAAGCTACAGAAAAATCCTATTTGCAGTTTCTTGTTGATCTGTCTAGTCATTCTGTCTAACGTCTGGAAGCATCCCCCAAGAATTAAAAAGGAAATCAATTTCCCTGATGGTGACATCCAAAGACAAAAGGTATGGAATGAAATTTTGACACTATTTACACCTGCAAGTTTAATTGAACTCAACAGCACTATTTTGTGGCACACAAAATTGGTACATCATTCTTTGCCTATTAGATGTCTGAATATGTCTGTGGTAATAAAATACAATACCTGCATAAATGTATATTCTTCCATACCTTCATGACTGACATTCCCTCCATGTAAAGCTTGATGAATAAAGGAATGCTGGAACAACTTGTCCAGATTGAACATTTAAACAGTTTTATTCCTTAATGAAATTTCCGTATTGCTTTCTCTTCTTTAGGCATTTAGAAATTATGTTGCAATTTACAGCAATGATAATTCTTTATTTCACAAGTTGCAGAATTTTACAGGGATCCCAAAACACTTCAAAAATTAATTGAGATGCTTGTCTCTGATGAGGCATTGCAATTCATTCTTGCTCATATTTCATTACATGTTTGTTTCTTTCTTGTTATCATTTTTTGTTGCTGTTCATTCTGATTTTTTCAGGTGAAGAAGAAACTAAATCTCTTTGAGAAGACAGATGGATCTAAGAGAAGCATAAGCCTTACTAAGAATATGCTTTTTATTCTAAAATATTTGTATATTTTTAATTCATGTTTCTGACGGCTCTTGGAATCCAATAGGAAAACAGAAATGGCTTTTACCTAAAGGGAAAGCTTTGTTCCAGAAGATATTAGTCATTTCCTAAATATTGCTATAAATTTCTTCACGATCTTTCAACAAGCTACATGGACTTTTGAGAGTCTCGTACACTCTACATTTCTTCTTCAGTCTGCTTAAATGCAGATAAAATAGGACGAGAATAAGAAAATGTTATTGTCAGTGCTGCTTGGATCACAGTCAGCTACTTAAAAGCATCTTTTTATCTTTTTAGTAAACAAGAAGCCTTAAACTGAGGCTGTCTGTACCCTGATGTGTAATGTTAATGACAGGACAACAGTTTACACTGGAAACTGGTGGAATCTGGAAACTTGAAAGAAAAAATGTAGCCTGCAGTACTAAGAATTCACAACCAATTTAGATGGCATGCTAGTGATCTGTAATAAACATATTTGGTGCTGAAAGTACTGTGATGACTGTGTCACTGTCACACTAGGCTACATCTACAAAGTGACTTGCACACTGTGCACCAACAACGTGGCTTTACTATGCTCAGAAGCCTGGACTGACACCTACATCTATAGGTATCTGAAAACACTTTATTTCCTGTACAGTGATCTCCATAATAGAGGTTCTGATGATACCACACTTCTTCTGTGCCTATGCCCTGGTAAGGCTGTTAAATGGCTGGTCTCACCAGGGACTTTCAGTTGGGTAAACTCTTTTATGTGTTTGAACAGCATCTCACAAAATACTTTTATCCAATATCTTAGTAGTCTCCTAGGACAGAGACTCTAAGAACTGAATCCTCACCTCTGACCTCAGCCTCCTTTGAGATGAGTAGTCTGTTACTATATTGAGAGTTGCTGGGACTTTTCTGTAAGCTTTCTTGTTGTTCAGTTTTTATTTGTCGTGTTTTGGATAGCAGTGTGTAAAAGAGGTGTCTCAGGCTCTTCTATAAGAGAATTCTTCTGTCAGAGAAATAGCTACATCTTCTTGAGGAAGGGGTTGAGGTCCTACCCTTCTCTATCTTCAGTATTTTCAAAGAACTTGACTATTTTGTTTGAATCCCTGTTCAGCTTGCAAGTGTCTGTGACACTGCACTTTCCCCATGCATTGAAAAAGGTGAAAATATAGTTTTTCTGCAGAGCTTTCAAAAGTTAAGTGTTGCAGTACTTAAATTCTTCCCTGGATCCCTATCAATCTCCCTGATGACCTGAGAAAGAAGAAAATCATGTTGCATTTATATCCATCACAGCCTCTGAATTTCATCACTTTACTATACTATAATTACAATTAGGTACATAGAGTTGCAAATTTAAGGTATCTATTTCTGATGGCCTCACATCCACAGGGAGAGGTAACTGAAATATCATCGCTGTGCAGAATATGCTTCTTCTTCATCAGTGACCAATACACAGTATTTGTAAATATTAAAGTATTTTATTTCCAGTCCTTCTCTAGTTATTAATGGTTTTCAAAGTATTAGATTGAATTTGCCCTCTTGAAATGTGATAAAACCAGTGGAGTTTCACCAGGAGTGTATTTAATTTGGTAACAACAAGTTTTATCTATGTTTCATTCATATCAAAGAATCCAAACGTCCTTTTTACTGCCCTGAACATAGCAAAACATGTTGTGAAGTTTTAGGGTGAACTACAGCCACAGTTTTAGAAAAGAGAAAGGTTAAAGTAGGCCTATACCACACAAACAAATGTATGAGAAAAATTACTTGCAAAACCACTGACTTCTAACTGTCTCAGTTAAATTGGGAGCAGATTTGATAAGCCACTTATTTGGTTAGGGATGTGGGACTGTTATTAACAGAGGTATATGCCAGGAAAGAAAAGGCAGTCTCATGAAGAAAGGGTTTAAGATGTCAATAAAGTACATGTTTATAGCAGTAACATTAAGCAGTTAACTGTGACTCACAGTTTTAAAAGCAAAACCGTTTAGCTTGCTAATTATAATAACAGCTGCAAAATTGAAGAGTTCTTCAACTATTTATGAGATTTGAAGACAAAGTGTGGAAATAAAGCATTAGAACATTTAAGATTTGACTGTTAAGAGTTTTCTATTATAACAGTCTCATCTGAGTCCAGCAGACTTCCACCAGAGGGACTTTAGAAACATCATCAGTCTTTCCTGCTCAGTCCCTATCTTGCATTATCACTTTATATGCTGCTGGTCCTTCAGTTGATTGTTTTAGCACATTGGCCAGGTGTTCAGCATGTGAGAGGCCTCAACTGGATATTGTGAATTGAATTTTTAAATGCCTGAAGAAAGTTTGGTTCAATGAGGTAGCAAGTCCTTTCACAGGCTGACCAGATGTCTAAAACAATACATCTGAGCTGTGGCTTCTGACCCTCTTTTTTACTGCACATACCATAACCATGAGAAAGTGTGATCTATCTGACAATTCCTGGTGGTCCATACCCAGGTCTATTTCATCCTAGTTTCTTTTCTGAAATTCACTGTTTGTTTTTCATTTCCTCTACAGATGTGAATCTGTTTTAAATCAGAATACTTTATACTACATAGCCTAGCAGATAAACAGCTGGTTCTGTGGTAGGATGCATACATCTGGTCCCTACCAATATGACTAGAATGATCTGCATAGAGTTTATGCTTAACAGGACTTTGAAATATTCCCTGTATCTTTTGGCAGCAAGGTGGTTAGATTTCTGAGAAAACTATAAAAGGGTCATTTCTCTGTTTTCTTAGGCATATCCAGATAAAAAAAAAAAAAATCTAGGAAAGTTACCCTCTGCATGAGAAAGCAACAGTTAAATACACAGTGAAGGAACTTGAAATCACTTTTACATAAAGCTGACCTGAGTTGATCTCATGGGATTACAAGACATATTAAAAAGCAACACAGGGAAATGAAAGTCAAGGTACAATATCCATCAAAGTAGTGTATCAAAGTATATAAACAGCCCTTTGGTAGATGTTGATAGCATTGGATGCTACTGCAACAGCATTGGCAATAAATACAATAAAATCCTGTAGTGGTCATCAACTCTTGTATCTTGGGCAGTTTCATACTAAGTGGTACTGTGTGTGCTGTGCTGTACTTAAAAGAATGTAATTAACTCTCAAGTTTTGTTGTTCCTGTTTCCCTTACAAAAAAAAGATTTCCAGGGGGAGCACATGATAGAGGTTGCTCCTACAACTGTCTGGGAAATACCTGGGAGTTGCTCTTCTGTGGAAGAAGTAAGGGAAAGTGGTAGCTGGTAGATGCTCCTTCTGTGCCTGGGCAAGAGTACATAGAAATCAGGTTTCACTCAATGCATTACCTGTTGCCTATCTGCCATCATAGCATGTTTTTCTTGACAGCAATTCATTCTTGTGCTTCAAGAATCAGGACTATACCGAAATCCACCTTAGGAAACAGTCCTTGTCCTCTCATTTAGCATCATCATTGGTTCAACATTTTGGGTAGCAAGGGCCATTCTGTTGGACTTGCTTTTCTGTCCTCTGTCCATCTCTTTTTTTTGCCGACCTGCCAGCCTATCTACATGAATAAAATCCACATGAAATATGCAATGTTTAGTGGAGATGTACTGGAGAACTTGCCACTAAATAATGTCATTTAGCTAATTAAATTAGGCTGCTAATAAAGCTAATGATAGAAACAATAGTTTTGGCAACAAGAGCTGTGAACTGTGGAGAATGTGATTGCCACTTGGATCATATTCTCCTTTTAAAGTGCCATTTTGACGTTCATAAAGCAAGCACTGCTTGGTGGAAAAAGAGTGCTTTCAGAGCTGCATAGATCAGTAATAACTATAGGATCAGGGGATAAAAAAGGCTGTTTAAGATTCTGGGTGTATCATGCCAAACTCTGAGTTCTCCAGAGAGTTCAGAAGCTCACAGACAGCATCTTCTGGAAGTGTGTCACCTTCGGTTGCTATTGGTCAGTAGCTACCTACCGTTGTACTGGAGATTCAGCTCACCAGAAACAAAGTATTGTCAGCACCAAGGGTGTTGCACAACAGTGTATAGAGCTTTTTGATGACTAAAGTAAAGAAAGAGAGATCTTTGAATAAGGTCAGAAATTACTCAGTGATAACATGTTTTCATGCTATCTGTGAAAGCATCACCACAGCTCAGTTGACAGAGGTGAGAGACTTCTCCAAAACACTGAGAAACAATCATATAGGCTATCTTGATTTTTTTTTAATACTGAAGAAAAGAACTTTCTCTTGGTTTTGTCCTTATTTTTATCAAACTGAACTTGCATTGTTTTACTTAAGTTTTATGTAATAATATTTTTGAAAAGTGTTTTTCATGTATCAGTAAAATATTTTCAAAAGGTGGTTTTTTTAAAGTACAAAAAAATGGAAGAGCATAATAATTTCTATTAAAAAAAAATCTTCTGAGATAACTATACACACAAAAAAAAAATAAACCTCTGAAAAAGAGAAACAAAGTTATGATAAATGGGATGCACACAAGTCACCAAAGTACATATATGCACATCAATTCAGATTACAGTCTAGTCAACCTGTGGACTTTCTGCCTAACTCCTTTCCTGTAGGCTGTAAGACATTGTGGTATGTTCCTTCTTGATTTCAAAATCCAAAGCTTAGCTACAAGAAACTATTGTTTTTTGATAAACTAAGCGGAGGGCAAAACTTGTGGAGGTTGCACCCACCTGTTCTCTGAAGCCCCCAAGATCATGGCAAAGGTCTGTTCAGTCCTCTTGAAGACAGCAGAAAGGTCCTTTTGAAACCATGACTTATCAAACAGAAGACATCCTTCATGCTTTGAGTAATCATCTGACTTGTTTCCTTGAGGAATACCTTATAAATGCACACATCTTCACAAAAAGAATGGTCAAGAGGGGGATATAGGAAAAAAAATCTTGAAGTCAAGAGAGAAGACATCATTACTAGATATATATACACAGTAAGATGATGCATAGATACTTTATCTCAGTCCAGAATTGCAATGGAATAGATTATTTTATAGATTATCCTGGACTGTATCAAAAATAGTGGGGCCAGCAGGAGTAGGGAAGTGATTGTGCCCCTGTACTTGTCATTGGTGATGCCACAGCTCACCACTATTGTTTTCAATTTTGGGCACCACAGTATAAGAAAGACATTGAAGTGCTGGAGTGGATACAGAGAAGGGCAACTAAGGTGTTATGAGGACTGGATGAGGGAACAGGGGTTGTATAGTCTGGAGGAGTCTGGGGGGAGACCTTATTGCTCTCTACAACTACCTGAAAGAAGGTTGTAGTGAGGTGGGTGTTGGTCTCTTCTCCCAGGTAACTAGCAATAGGATGAGAGGAAATGGGCTTAAGTTGCACCAGGGGAGGTTTAGAGTAGACATTAGGAAAAATTTTTATACTGGAGTCATTAGGCATTGGAACAAACTGCCCAGGGAGGTGGTGGAGTCACCAACCCTGGAGGTGTTAAAAAAATGGGTAGATGTGTCACTTCAAGACATGATTTAGTGGTTATTATAATGTTAGGTAGATGGTTGGACTTGATGATCTTGGAGTTCTTTTCCAGACTTAATGATTCTGTGATTCTGTGATCTTACCCACCTATTGTGCATTTTTCAGGATGTATCACCATGGACCTGATTCTCTTTTGTCCAGGTTTATGACGTTATTTCCTATATGGTTTCCGCTCACATTTACAAAAAACACATTCAAATTAGAATAGTATTAGCATATTGTTATACTTAATTTGGGGAGATGCAAAGTCACTGAAAGGCAGTATTTTTCTTTCCTGTCAGCCTTATTTTTGTGACCAGCAACTGACTGACTTCCTTTTGCTTTTACAAGGGTATTTGACTTTTACTCACATTTCTAACTTTCCAATGGCAATTAGGAATGGTTGGATAAAATCTATGTCAATGTCAGGCCACTAGTATATACTTAGTAAAGTTGTTTGTGCTTGAGAGCACACATTTGTGGGAAACCAGGGAATGGGGGGTAAGGTTCTTAAAAGTCTAAGGCATAAGCAGATGTCATGTCTTTACTGTAATGGGGGAAACACTGAGTTACTTAAAAAACCTGGAAAGCTCAGATTGCTATTACAGGAGGCAATGTTTGACAGGCTTAATAAAAAGATGTGCCCTTCAGACTGCTCTTGGTTTGTCCTACCATGTCTTTTTCCATCTTCTGCCTTATAACATTTTCTATGCCTTGTAAACTGATAGGTATTCATTCCTCAATGGTCATACACAGAGGTTAATAAGCTCCCAGCAGCAGCTGACTTGGCACTAGAGAAGAAATACTCTCCCCTACATCCAGTTCAGAAATGTTACCTTCATATCCCCTTCCCTGTTTTGGGAAACCATACTGACACTATGGCTTTTTCTACCTCCATTCTTCTGAATGTAGACTGGCAGTGCAGTAAAGTTTTCCTCTTCTCCTGTAGCTGAGAGGCTGTTTGTTGTGCAAATTGCTGGTCAGTATGATGTGACACTGAGTCAGACAGAGACATGAGGTATGCGTACCAACATTATTCTTTACGTCAAACCACAAAATAGGGCTTTGAGTGCTAAAAATAATTGCTCGTTAGGTCACAGGGTAGGACAAGGTAACTACTGTAATACAGAAAAAGAAGATTTTGTAGGGGAAAGCTTAAACCATTTGAAAACAAATCTCTCCCCTATATACTGCGTCTGTCCTTCCTTCTGACCTTGTTCTCCATCCAGCATTTTTTCTCCATGGATTGCAGCAGACGCCCTCCGACTGTTTCAGAAAGTTTTCTTTCCATCACCTCTGTGTCTGTGCTTTCTGCTTTCTCACTGGCTTGCATGCCAGCTGCAGGCTCCCTGCCTGATCCACCCTGCACTTGCTGCCAAAGGCTTTCCAGCAAGGGCTCTAAGCTCACTCTGAGAGATAACACCATCTCCGTCTTCCTTCAGAGGGTGCAAAATCCAGGACAAAACAAAGCAGCAGCTTTTGACCTTGCTGTCCAGTGCAGCCTTTCAACAAAACACACTGCACATGGAAACTGTGAACAAACAAATAACTCGGGCTGTTTAACATGTCAGGGTGACAGTGTGGTGAACAGTAGGAAAGGCTAAAAAATTTAAGAGATTATTGGAGGACAAGCAACTAATCCTATGTGTATTTCTCCCACATTTCTTACATCGTAAAATGTCATTCACTTGTGTAGCCAGGAAAACAGAGAACTTGCTTTTTTAAGAAGAACAGATCAGGAAGCTACTAAGGATTTTTATTACTCAGAAGGATTCCTTCTAAGGTGATAAAAGAACATAGTTATCTATACTGGCACAAACAGCAAGGTGTCTCTGCCTTGTAATATTAGAGTCAAAATATGACATTTTCTGTGCCTTAAATTCCCTTTTTTTTTAATCCTCAGAAGACACCTACAAATTCCACTATAAAATAGTTTTGCACTGAGTGTTGAAAATGTTAGAGGGTAAAAATGTTCTCTACCTCCTGCCTCATTCATGCCCTGCCATCTCTCTCTATTTTCATACATATGCAAGTTTATGCTGTAAAATGTTCCTAGGAAAAGTTTGCTGTTAAAAATGTTCTGCATTATACCTGATAAAATGCTGAGATAAAATGGAATTACAAAAAGCTGTGAAATACACCTCAGACAGCATATGATGCTGCACTAGGAAATGTACCTCACAGGAAACTACAGAACCTGTAACCTAAAGCATGGCATCAGTCAGTCTGTGAGGAAGACTAATATGCATGATGCCTGGGTCTCATGTAGTCAGTGAGCATATTAACATGATAAGGCTTTTTATCTTTTGAATATGCTGCACCAGAAGGGAAAGGATAAAAAGTACACTGTCACCAATTTGGAATGAGGTCTGTAGCAGTCTGCTGTAAAGGAAGCAGACCATAAATGGGAAAAAGGGAGACATCTAAATAGGCAAGGCTTTCTACAGAACAAACAAACAAACAAGGATACAAAACAAACCCCAGAAACAATGAACCAACAAAACAAACTGGAAGCATGAAGACAATTGCTACAGATTTTATTTTAAATTTTTTTCAGTTATAATCCTCCAAAGATTTGGAGACAGTAATGAGTGTAAATGTTAAAATGCCTTCAATTTACTTTCTTTTCATTTTCTCTCTCCTTGTAATATAGAATAACAGGAGCAATACTGAAGGAATTTTCCCCACCTTTTCCATTCTTCCAGACCCTCATTTCCTTAAACAGTCATGAAAGCACCAAAAGTAATATTAAGCCCTGTAATTTTTCTAGTCTAACACTCTTTCAACACTCAATTTTTTAAAGGTAAAGAATTTTTTCTTTCACCATTCTGAAGCTTTCATAGGTGCAAAGTTATGAATATAAAAATAAACCCTAACAGAACTATCACTCAGTGCATTGAACCAAATGGCAAAAATGGGGTAGGAAGAGAAAGGATGAGTAAGAGAAATAAAAAAAAATATATTAAAAAATTAAAACAATTTTTTCCAAATTAGATGCTTTCAAAAATGCATGTATACATGTATTTTTTTTGCTTGTGTCTTTGCTTCTAATTTGAATTTTACAGCACTGAAAAAACCTGCAATATACCATCTATTGTTTTGTCTTTTGCAAATGTTTCTCTGCTTTTCAACAAATTCTACTCATAACATGTAAATATCTGTGGCAAAGACCATCTCCCTGGAGTGATACAGGCTGCATTGCTAAGCAACATTTTTTGGGTTTGCTTTGGTTTTGTCCTTTTGTTCTCTCTTGGAGTTCTTTTTGTGGTTTGCTTTCTTACCATATGAATGCAGAAGGGAGTTCCATGAGGGCCTCCTTCTGCAAATAATATGCACACAGCTATGTAAAGACTTTAGATTTCAGATAGCCCATGCAGAAGATCATGACATTTATTAACTAACTTTGAATCTGCTGTTCAAAAGTAGAATCCCACCGGAATGCGGGAATAGAAATCTGGAAATAGAAACATAGAAATAGAAATCCACTTTAGATTAACCATTACTCTCTGGGTGGATGGGTCTGCTGCAGGCTCAACTCCATAGCAGAAAATTATGAACTTTTCTACTTTTTTTCCTTCCTCTGCACTTTGTGGTTTTTGTAAATGAAATCTGAGCACATAGATTAGATGGGAGCCACATAACACTCCAGCAAGATCCCTTAACTAGGTGATCTGCAGTGAGGACTTGAAGACATGCTGGAGTATGCAGTCTTTGACCATTTGTTGCCACAGCTGCAGCTTGTCTGAATCTTACCTAACTAAAGACAGAACATGCATACAACATATAAATGAAAAGCAAGCATAAGCCTGAAGATCTAAATGTGTATCTCCATACATAAAATGTTTGAAACTTATTAATGGACATATATGATATAAAATTGCCAACCCAAAGAGTAGAAATGCAAGCACTCTTATGTACATAGGTTTGTGGTTGTGCAAAGTGTTCAAATATACTCTGCCAAAAGCTAAAAACATAAAATCAAAATTTTTGGCATTTTCTTTAAAGAAAAAAAAAAAAAGAAAAAAAAAGTTTAAAACCCCAAACAAAACAAAAAAAACCAAAACAACCCCCCCCCAAAAAAAAAACAAACCAAAACAAACAATACCAAAACAAAACCAAAAA
>JAAGNO010019894.1:2196-21942 GCA_033439905.1 Ceryle rudis
GGCGGGAGGGGAGGGCGGGGCATTAGCGCGGAGGCTGCTGGGGCGGTGCGGGTCAGGCCTTTCAGGTTCCCGGTCGGGTTGCTGAGGGGGTTGGATTTGTTTTGCTCTTTGGTGGGGGTGGAGTCCCTCCTTTGTCCTCCCGGGCCCTCTTCCCGTTATCATCCCTTAGGCTGGGTGCTCCTCTCGCCAGCCCTCACGGGGCTGTGCCTGGGAGCTCGCCGGGCCGCCGAGTGTCCCCGTGCTGCCCCATCCTCAGCCCGCCGCAGCGGCCGCTTCTCTCCCGCCCCGTACCGCCGTGAGGGCGATGGGCTGGGTCCCCCAAGGGGCAGCCGGGGAGCCAGGGCCTCGCCGGGCGTGCGGAGGGGCCCGGTTGAGCAAACCTGGCGGTTCGCCATCTCGCCGTGCCCCGGGGGACGAGAGCTTCGTCATGGGCCTTTGCCCCGGGCTTTCTCCGCGGGGCTGGTTGTTTCTCCACGTACTTCAATATCAATGACCGATTCGCTTTTCCAAAGGGAAAAATCATTTTCACAACCTCTGTTGCCAGTCAGCTTTAAATCTGGGCTTGGAATTGCCTTCCCCACGGTTAACAAACCAGGCCCAGCTTTGCCGAGTGCTGGTATGGCTGCCTGCGGACAACAAAGCGATTGTCATAAGTGCTTTCTTCTGATGATGAATTAGTGCTGAGCTGTAGCAAAAGAAACAACCCTGTGATGTGTGTTGCTGCATGGACAGAAGAGTCTTGGCCGCGGTGAGCTGCCCTCTTGCATCCCTCTGTTTCACAGCTCCTTGATCACACTGTGTAGCACTTTGAGGTACTTGATTGAGAATATCAATTAGATAGAGGATTGGTATCAAATACCCCTGTAATGAGATAATGTCTTACCTGTCAGGTCCCTGGATTGCTTGAATTTTTGAGTTTATACCCGCAGGACCAGCCTTCTGGCCCCACAAACATGTCTCATAAACATCCCTATTCCAGCACAACACATTGACTCAGGATATCTAGGAACAGACAGAGGAATCAAAGCATCCTTGTGAAGTGGGAAAGGAAGGAGAAGGGAGTTCTGCTCCAGTTCAGCTGCAGCAAGGACCAAGGGATGAACCATTCCCTGTTTGCATACACACAACCCTTAGGAAGATAAATTGTGAGTCCCTGTGTACATTACTTACAAATCCCATTGGTTACTTCCGCCCCAATGGCTTGGCTCCTCCTGTTACGGAAACTCATTAATTTAGCCATGTAGTTTCATTCTTGGCATCAGGCAAATAGGCAAAAAGCCTCATAAAAAATATGTTAATTAATGTGCCAAGTCTGAACATGCACTAAAAAGCTGTGTCACTAACCTCATCTATAGTCCTTAGGGTGATGGAGTGTTGGGATAATAGTGACATGGAGCTGCTAATGACTGCAGGGAGGAGTAGCAGTTGTTTTGTCAGTTTAATTTAGGGTAAGTCTTTAATAAGGGTGATCAGCATGTGGGATTAGCAGGGCATGCCCATTTTAAAAGAAATTGCAAAAGCTGGCCAGCTGTTTTAGAGCTGGACCGGAAGCATGGCAGACAGAGGGGACTGAAATGCAGGCCAGTGTTCTTCCGCAACTGGGACCTGTGGGCAGACTGCCTTGTGGTAACAGGGTCAATGGATGGGCAGGAGAGGTTATGCTGGAATTGTGGTCTGGTTGCTACCTAGAAGTAAACTATATATGGGTACGTAGCTGCTTACTTTGGTTTGGGTAAGTTGTGTGTATAGGGCTGGAGAGGATTGCTCTGTTGTAAGGCAGTTATTTCTGTGACTTTTGTGTACGGAAAGATGATTTATTAATGTGCTCAAAGGAATGCACAAACAAATTGCCGACCCTGGAGAAGCAGCCCCTGACTTCTCCAGCTGTTAATGACATATCTCTGTTCATTGCCACCTCCATTTGACTCCCAGGATATATCACTGGCGCCAAAGGGAAGTCGAAGTGTCTTCTTACTCTCCTTGCTCCCCTGTTTTTCAGTCAGTGCTGAATTTGTAACAGTCTAGTTCTTTTTTTATTATTATTTATTTATTTTCCTTTAACATTGGCAATTGGGATTATAGAGCAGTCATAGAACAATCATATTAGAATTTGTGTCGATGTAATTGTTGTTTCAGCACCCAGAAGCTACCTGCACGCTGCGCTAAGGGTTGCATCTCCACAGAAGGAAACTCAGTCCCTGCCTCCAAGAGGTCTGTGTTTAAAAAAGCAAGTGCAACAGAGGAAGCATTTTAGCAAGAGGAAAGCAGCAAAGAATTAATTACATGCTGGGATGCCCAGGTTTACAAAAGGTCTATCATTTGTTGTTTAGGGTTAAAGCTTTCACCTGGCCCTGGGAAGCAGGCCTATGGGAAAGGGAGCTTTCAGCAGGGCTGCATTGTCTTCTGGCTGGCTGTCAGTGTAAGCAGACATCTCCTGGGGCTGTTGGGGAGGTATGGAGGATTACTTTGGTCCTGAAGCCAGTAGGCATGAGAATAGGTATGGAGCTGGTGCAGACAGCTGTAGGAGCAGAGCCAGCCTTGCTGTCATACCCTTATTCTGTGCCAGTTCTGACACTGATAATTAGCCCTTTCCGTCATAGCAGTATTAGTTAACTTCTTAGCTTTTGCATCACAAAACTGTAGGAACTTTGTGCTTTGAGGGTTCCTACTTCTTTCCTAAGATGACTTAAATTGGTCAAAAGCTATGAGCAGGGAAGAGTCAAATACATACACATGTAAGTACGTGTATTTGCTATCTGTGTGTGCTGTATGGCTGCCCAAGCCTGGATGCTGTAGAGAAGTAAGGTTAAAATACAAATACATCTCTATGTGTTGCTGGGGTTTCTTCTCACAATAGAGAAGAAGTAACTTTTAAAAAAGTATAATTTTTTCAAGGTGATAAGATGGTTTAGTTATTTCTTTTTCTTCTCCTTTTTTGTTCTTTCTTTTAAAGCAGAGGGATAAGCATCCAGTATAAAGAAAAAATAGGTTAAAACCTGGAGACAAAACATATAATACTTAATTCTTCTGTTAAACAACTTCCCCCTGCCCCCAAACTTTACCTTAATTCTGAAAGCTGCTTAAAAATAAGCTGTGTGGTTGTCCCCATTCCCAAATTGAGTTTTGCCTGACTTGGGAATGCTCTGTTCCTGCCCACAGAACTGGAACTTTTGCTGGAGATGAGTGAGTCAAAATAGCAAAATTCACTCTATAAATAAGTTATTATTTCAGAAAACTGTTGTATTCTGCTGGCAGTGTGGCACAGACACCCCTTGAGATAACCCAGGTAATTCCCTCACAGAAGAGAAATCTTGATGCAGGCATTTACAAGTTTTGCCCAATAAATACACCTGGGCATGTTTTTATGTCCAGTGAAAAGTGTAAATAGTTGTTAAAAGAAACTTCAGCTGATGTGTTCTTAAATGTTCTAAAGTAACATAGCCTTTACTTTTTGCTAGGTACCATTGAGTGAACCACGAGAGGTCCTGCAGCCTGCTGTTTGATGCCCTTCACTGTGTGCTTTTTGAGAACAAGAAACTTCAGTGAGACATCTCAAAGTTGCTTCCTCACTTGAAGGTAAAAGTGCTTCAACTATATTAGCATATCCCTGCCTATTGTATACTTACTTGGATCACACAGAAAGGTGGGGTGGGGATTAAAAAATGTGATAAAACATTTTAAAGACAGTCAGCCTGGAGCCCAGTCAACTGATACATGCAAAGAATGCCGGTGAGTAGACAGCATCTAGTGCCTCTGCAGGCTTGCCTGGAGCTGTAACTATTCATGGCTAACACATACCACGAGGAAAGGACCTTGAGATCTAATGCTCTGCATCTTACCTGCTCTGGTTTATGAAACTCTTCTAAGAAAGCATCTGCCGCTGATTCAAGCACTGATAGATTTTTCTGTATGAATTACTAAAACCACCTAAATTTATACCTCTCTGTGTATCTTGAGAAATTTGTGACACTCCTGTCATAGAGACCATCCCTCAGAGAGCTGAGCAGAGTGGTACTGTATGGCCTGCTGTGAGACATCCTCCAGTCCCTGTTGTGTGTGGCAGCTAGTCTGGGTTTAAGAAAGGACACAAGCCTGCTGCTGTTGTCCAAGTCCTGGGGCTTGCTCGCTCAGCCTGCAGCCGCTCAATGTTTTCTACCCTGTTTTCCCCCTCCCACGTGTGTTGTTGGTCTGGAGAGTCCTTCCAGCATCCCTGACAGACATACTGGGCTGTCAGGGAGCTTTTATGGCTCTTGGAGCTGGTAAGTCATTTTAGAAGTAAACCTGTTTTGCTCTTTGTGCCACCAGGTGGCAACAACGCTTTGCAGCCCCAGGCTCCTGCAGAAGGCAGCACATGGCAGCACCCACTTCTGCCAAATCCCCTTTACCTTGTTGCTCCTTCGTTTCCTGGGTGGGTCACGCTGTCTGCCTGCCACAGCCCTTCATGCCGGAGCACGAAGCAGTGCTCGAAGCCATTAACTCACTATTGTTCACTCAGCCTTAAAGCACGCATCTCTCGCTTGCAGATGAGAAGGGAGTGGCTGGCTGTGGAGCGGGGAAACTGTGGTGGCCAGTGGCTAGATCTCTACCCTGGGACTCTGAGATTTCATGCTGTGTGGCCCAGACCAGGTCTGGTTCAGTTGCTCCTGTGTACCCTAGGTACAATACTGGCAATTCAGGCACAGGGAGAGTAAAACAGCAGAGAGTAAAATGTGTGTCATGGAGGGTGACAATAACTGTGCACAGAGATGGAAACAGCTGCTGAGTGACTAGGTTACATCGTGGCTGGATGACATCAGGTCTGACACCTCACCTTTTTCTGTACTGCTCTGTGGAGTCATTCTGGGACATTATTTGCAGTCCTGCCTTGAGTACCTTGAGCCTGCGGAGCCCTGGAGAAGTGGTAGTACTTTGCTAGGGTAAACAGCTGTGGAGCACAGCAGTTAGCCTTGAAGGGTGCACTAGGTGTTGTGCTCTCCCTGAAGGTAGAGTTACTTAGCAGAATAGATGGGTTAAAACTTTACTGTAAAAAGTGCAATAGAATAACTCTCTCAATGCTGCAGCGCTTGTTTGGAGAGGAGCTGCTCATTTCTAGCTCCATTACTATACCTGGAGGCTGAAGCGGTTTCCTGTATTGTGCTTCTGGACAACAGTGAGGCAGAAGAGCACTATTGCTGCATTATGCAGTTAAGCAGTAAGACTATGAGAACAGAAGGAAAGTTATATTCCTGACAAGAAGATCCTTTTGAATTTGTCACCTTCCTAAGGTATATGCTTTTGCCCAGTGCAAAGCAGAGCTTTCAAGTCCTAGAAAGAATGCATTGTACCGAGGGAAGCAGGAGTTGGACTTCACAGCAGTTTTGCTCTCTGTTGTGAAGCTTGCATCCAAGTTTATTCAAGTAGGTAAGTAAATATTTAGAATACAAACATTTAGGTTGTAGAAGACCCTTAAGATCATCAAGCCAAATTTGAGCCTTTCTTTAGTGTAAAACAAAAATATTAGAGCTGTAAGCATCTACTGAAATTCTGAAGTGATGTAAAGCACAGCAGTGAAATGTGAGTGTCTTGCAAAATATAAGCAACCAGCATTGCTTATGCTGAGGTTGTTCTTTGGGCTTTTTGTGAATAGTCATTCATTTTGCCATTTTTCATTCATAAGTAGTAGATTTTTTTTTTTTTTCCTTACCTCTCTGGTTCCTCATAATCAAATTACAAACTGAACTATCTCATTATGAAAAACTGAGATTGGAACTTTGCTGTAGTTTTGATTTTTATCCCCAGAAAAGGCTATCAGTCTCAGGCTGCTTGTTTATTTCAACAGTTGACTCAGTTCAGTAGCTGAATAAGAACTGTTCTGTGTTGTTGTGGTTTTGGTTTGTCTCGGGTGCTTACTGCATTCTAAAAACCTTTTTAATTTCATGTTTACTAGCTTGATTTAGCACATAAAGACATAATTTCTTTTTTTTTTTTTTAATTGCATTTGTATGAATGTTAAAGGGGGCTTACACTAGCAACATGAAGTAAAAATATACTACTGAGTAGAAAACACACTGGACACACTCAGATTTCTGATCTGTATCAGTTTTAGAATTGCCTAAATACACATCGCTTTCCTCCTTTATAACTGAGAATAAAATCATAGCACTGAGCTGTGCTCAGATGCAAACAGGTCTTAATTCCTGCAAGACTTACCCTCTCTTAGAAGGCAGTATAAACCTAGATTAAAATCAGTGACCTCAAACAAGATTTCCTGCTTGCTGCTTCTTACCTATGATTCAAATTGACTTGAATCACTTTGATTGAAGTGGGTCCACCCCGAGCATCTTTGGCAATGGCTTTTAACTTCTGGCTAGATATTTGCTGCTGTCATCCCAATGCACAGTTCTAGAGACACTGGAGGGCGTGTGCAGGCTGGGCAAGAAGCAGAGTGTGAAGAGCTTACTGGCCCTTGCTAAACTGATGGCCCAAGACCTGTAGCCGATCTTTCATGAGAGCCTGGAAAAATAACCAGGATGTGCTGCAGAGCCTAGGAATGGACCACTAACAGTGATGATGGTTTTTTCCCTGAGCAGAAGTGGGCATATGTATCTCCTCATCCCAAACATTCAGAGCAGCTACTGCACCCATCTGCTTTTCAGTCACATAAACACTTTGGCTCAAAGGTTTCCAAAGTAAGGGAGATGATGGAATTCAAAGTCAATAAATGTTAACATTGCTTTGGACACCTACTTGATCAAGCTCATGTGGAAGGAATAGTTTTTGTCCTGGCTATTATACATGATTGATTGAGATATCTCAGTGTCAAAAAGTAGAGATTTCTTTTTTTTATGTAGTTAGTCTTTTCAGAAGTCAGAAAAGCTGTCATCTTAAGAGTGCCAGGAAACCCAGACATGCTGAATAATCATTGCTCTTACAGAAGGATCTGTTGATAACCTTCTGTCAGCATTTCTCGGTCTTCTACAGTGGACTAGGAAGCTCCATCTCACCACAGTTGCATTTTTATACACAGAAGCAGTAGTAGTGCTGTAGTTTCATGGACATCTGTCTTGATGGCAAAACTGAAATTGTTTCCTTCTGCTTGTAGCTACCTTGGTTGTACTAATACAACTCTGTCTGCAGAAGTAGTTTGGAGGGAAGGTTTATTGCATCCTGATGAAAATAACCAGCCAGCTCCCTGAACCAGTCCACAGTGCCAGCAAATGCAAAATTATAGCAGTGCAATTAGGAAGAACAATTTGGGAGTGGATATGAGCCACTGGAGGTGAAGGTTGCTTTAGCTGCCCCTGCTTCTGAAAAACCCAGCCCTATACTGCCCTGACAAGTAAGAGGAGTAAATCTTATAATCAAAGCAGTCTTGAAGAAAATTTTTATCAGCATGGACTTCCACAAACTCTTGGGGTATATTGAGTGTGTAGAAACACTTTGGTGACAGTCAGGGTGGAACTGCATCATAATGGTCAGAATTCTGCATGGCATTATCAACTGCATATGAAGGAATCACGCACTCTCAATTTGATAGGTGTAGACTAGAGACATCAGCCTACCCTCCTTGTCTGACAACTTGAAAAGACAGGGTTTTTAAAAGCACAGTTGCTGCCCTGCTCTGCATTAGAGGCTAAGACTGAAGAGCTTTTCTGAAAGTTAGTAAGGGTTTAATTAAAAGTGGTGTTATGTTCTGGATATGCAAATGTTAAGTCTGAATCCCTCAAAGCCTGTTTAGGGCATGAAGATGTGTGCAGGGTAAAGACTGCTGCCTTGTTGCTATCAGATCCAGCAATCCATTTGCCTGTAGGATGTGTCTGTGCCCCAGCACATCTTGAAGCAGCAGATAAATGCAGTAGAGCTCATAAATGCTGCTGAGCCTGTGCAGAAGTGCCTGCACCCCCTTTAGGCTCCTGAGATTTCCAGATCAGTGCAGTCAGAGGCACTTACCTGTCCTCATGTGTTCATATCCTGTGTGGAAGTGATTCCCAAACCTTGTGGGTGATCAATCACTAGAATGAGACAAAGGCTTATCCTCTGCCTTTGTCAGTTAGAGCTTGAAAGGGAAGAGTCCTCTCTGCTCTCTTGGGGATAGTGACCTTATTAGGTGTTTTCTGCCTTTTCTGTTTTAGTGATATGGTATGTAAACATTTTATTTGCATTTCAAAACAAAGCTATAGCTGTTGAACAACTTAAAATTTCTTATTTCTTCTGTGTGTCTCTCTCATCTTGGCTTCTGAGATGATCTGTTCAGTAAAATGTGTCATTTTGAAGCAAATTACTGGATAGAAAACAACCAAAAGAGTTGCATCTATTGTTCTATCTAATTAGGTTCTTAAACTGATGACACAGCCTCATCAAAGTCCTAGATTTATCTAGAAGCTGCTGTTCTACAGTGGACAGCTGCTGGTTTGATACCTGAGCAGTATCTCCCCAGTATCTACTTGAGTAGCTGCCTTCTCTTCTCAGGCAACATTTCCAGAATAAGATTCAGGAATATAAGTAGAGTTGTTCTATGACTCAAGTCATAGCACTGCTCACTAACATGAAATTCATGCTACAGTTTCGCCTTCAGCATGTTTGCACATCAGTTCTGGACTACACCATATCCTGTTCTGCCCTTGTCAAAACATATGTATAATAAGGAAATTGTGTCTACAAACAGTGGTAGTGAGCATGGCAGTGGGTTAAGAGAAGAAAACACTGGGCATCACTGATACCGATGTCAGAAGCCTAAGTAACGGACTGATTGCTAAACTTACGTATTTTAAGTTACTAGACCTTTACCTTCATTAGAGGAACGGTCTAAAGGCTGTGGAAGATAAGTTCACTGTTACACAGCCTCTTTGGTCTGGCACATGACACTCGGCACTGCAAAATCCTGCCCCAGGAAAAATGGTCCAGGGTGATCCCACCATGCAAGTAATACAAATAACAGCTTGGCCTTCAGCATGCTTTGAGTCGAGCCCTTCAAAAATGAGTGAAATGTTCAAAAAACCTTTGCTTGGGTCCCATTAAGTTACTACTTCCATGTATTGTTTTCCTGTTGCAGCTGGCAAAAATATTTCTGTATAAAAAGAAATGTTTCTTCTAGCCTCCCTGTATATCTTTGCAGCCTAAAGCCTGATATTGTCGGTGTTTTTGTGTTGGTAAGTGGTAACTTGACAAATGCAAAATTGAAGTATTGCTGCAAAAATCAGACAGGTAGAGGCAATGAGGAGAAGACGTGTTAAAACTACGTGAAATAATGCAGAAGAAGGTTCAGGCATGGTTTGGTAGAAGGCTTTGTTCTGTTTACAGTGCCAGTGTTTTGCCAGAGCATCTTCTTGCCTCTTGTAGCAGGCAGGGGCAAGGGGGGGTTGTTTCCCAGTCTCTCTGTCTGTGAACTGTGTGTGTCTCTGGCCTCCCTCTGCTTCTCTGAGCCTTTACTAAGCAGGTGGTTTACAAAATTTTATCTATGTGTTAGTGTCTAGTATCTTTTGGAATAGTAGGCTGTGTGAAGTGGCTGGTATTGGCATTGTGAGGTGAAACAAAACAATATCTCTGCTAGTAACCAGGCTGTGTGAACACAGGGCTGGAAATGACCTCCTAGGGCAGTCAGGGTTATTTTCCTGCTACTGCAGACCCCTTCATAAGCTCAGAGTGCTCACAATTAACTAGCTGGTTTGCTTTTACTGCAACTTTTAAAAGACCTTTCCAGAGACTTACTCCTCTAAGGGTTAAACTATTTAATATTGAGCATAAAATCTCCTTCTCTGGAGATTTTCAAAACTCGCCTGGCTGCGTTCCTTTGTGACCTGTGCTAGATTATATGATCCTGCTCTGGCAGGGGGGTTGGACTTGAAGATCTCCAAGGTCCCTTCCAACCCCTAACACCCTGTGATACCTGTGATAAGCTGTCCACATCTAGAGTATTGCTGTGTTCTCACTGATGTGATTTCTCCAGGGTTTGTTTCCACTTGAGATACTTACAAAATGTAGTCATATCTCTGTGATCCCCTGGCCTTACTAAATGAATGCTCCAAGCTGGTTTGGTCTCCCCATCTTAGACAGGCCGGATCTGTGCTGTGTTGTTCCAGCCAGAACACTGTCATGCCAGTAACAGCTAAACTGTGAACTGTAGGTTTGGTTGATACAAGCTGTTTGTGCACTGTTTCCTGATACTTGTTTGCCACAAGGGTAGATGGAGCCTCTAAGTGTTGTAGCCTAAACATACTATGGAAAAAGATACTCAGGTTACGCTGACAGTTCCTTGGAATGTAACACCCTGTTCTTTTGCTGTCAGCTGAGCGCTGTATGCTGTGATTTCATCTGTTTTTACTTATAGAGATATCTTTCAGAGTAAAGCTGTATTTTTAGTGTGTAAATCATATAGGTGGAATGCCATGCACTGCTGGTTTGGGTTTTTTTCTATATACAAAGTTTGGTTTATTATACACAGCCTTCATGTTTTGAGTTCTTGTGTCTTTGCTGCAGGGTGGAAGTTGAGGGGGTGCGACGTGCTGTGACAGTCAGGCAGGGAACATGTGGGATGGGTTTGGCAATCACAGAGAGAGCTGGGAGGCACCGTGGCACTTGCATATTGCCAGAATTCAGGAAACATCATTAATTAAGTAATAATGATATTTAAGCATTCATTTTTGTTCTAGAGCCCTACTGAATAGGGACAGTTTATATAGGACTACTGTTTCAAGTTGACAGCTGCTGCAGGAAGCTAAGACAATTTTTAATGATTTTTCAGCCATCAAAGTTGCAGAGGCAAAAGTAGGATTTTCCAAGAGACCATGAGGTGCGCCCTACAGAGAAGGGGTGGGTTAGGGATGGGCAGTAGCACATGATCTCTGGAGTCTTGATTTCAGCTTCTATGGAATGGGCAAATATATTTAAATTTGAGGAAGCCTAGAGGATAAAAAATTTCAAAGGAAGTATTTGAGCAAATACTTCTGGTGCTGGAGATGCACAGTCACTGTCGCCATTTAACATGATCATATCGAGCGAAGTCCAGGTCCCCAGCTGAGTACCACTGCAGTCACATGCCTCTCCTTAACTCTGCTGCTTTCCCAAAAGAAGCCAGGTCAGAAAGGGGATCTGTCACTGGAGGGAAAAGAAGCTTTACCACAGCTCCCTTCCCAATGCAGCAAAGCAGTTTCTGGCAATCCAGTTAATGGCAGACCAAAACATGTGCTTTGTGTTAAGCCTGGGAGTTGTGTGTTGGATGCTGGCCAGAGTTTTAGATATATCATATAATAAGGCTTTTTCATGCAGTTCATTTGTTCCTTTAGATCCTTCAGTACTGAGACTGGCAGTGGTGTAAACTGTGCTTGGGGTTTTTATGAGATCAACACCTTGGAGAGGTGTACTTGCCTCAGTCTTTTCTCAAAGGTGACAAGCAAGAGATGACAACAGTTTCTTCTTGCTTCTGACCTTTTTTTGTTGGGGAGAATTTGTGTTTGGGCTGGTAGAATTTCTTGTCTGCAGGGAACTTCAATTTCTAAAACTTCTTTTGTTTCAAATGGCAGCACAAAACCCCAGCATTTGTATTTGGTGTATTGAGTTGAAATGGCATCACACACACGGAAAAAAAAAAAGCTGGGCATTGTGGCATCAATGTGGAAATAGTACAACAAGAAGTTGAAAATGAAATTAAATGCTAAGTATTTTGGAACTAATTGAAATGTTTTCCTTAAATTTTATATGTTTGTTTCCTTAACACACTGAGATGTTGCTGCAGAACAATTCATTCTGGACAAACTATTTCCCATCAGCAAACCCACTTCACTTTTTTTAATGAGACCACTCACAGTTTGGGGGAATGCAAGCACAGTTTGCTTTAGCTCTAAGCTGTAGCTCTCTGCTAATCACCTCCATCGTTTTGGATGGAACTAGTGTGACTAGCCCACCACTGAAGTATGACAACCTGCAGTTCCCCGGGTCAGAAGATGACTGGCCAACATCAACTCTGCAAAAGCCACTGTGGGAATTCACCAATAGCTCTTCCTGTTTCAGCAGCGCTTCCGTCTCTCTCTGTTCCATAGGGTAATCTGGTCCAGAAATTATGCTCCTACCCTCATCCTGAAGACGAGTCCTTGAACGATGCCCCTGTGCGCTCGCAGTAGAACAACAGAGAACCTCCTTAAGAGAAAAGAAAGGGGAGGGGAAAGCGTTGCTCTCTGGCTATAGCAACCCCACCTCCCTGTTAGTTCATCTTCCTTACAAGGCTAAAGCTAGAAGCTTTCCTCTGCCGCCTGGGTCCCTTAAAAGCAGCAGAGCAAGCCCCGAGGATCCCGGTGGAGTGCAGCCGGATCAGAGTCTGACAGAGATGGAGAAGGAGACAGTGGCGTGAGCCCTGTGGAGGGCACGGCAGAGCAGGCTGGTGCTCTCCAGAGCAGTGTGACAGTATCCTGTGAATCCTAAACAAGGTGTTTATTGATGCAGATCTTCAAAAGAAACATGAAACCAAATCCAAAAAGAAATCACTGAGGGAGAAAAAGTGCAACATGAGAGGTAAATATATTTTCATTGGGACAAACAAAAATAACTGGCTTTATTTGGTTTGAAAATCATTACTGCAAGTATTTCCAAAACTGGGGACAGAAAAATGCTTTTGCTAACATCTGAATAAAGACTGGTCTGACTCTGGCTTCAAAAGCAGCACTGGGTAAAAAGTCAGATTGAGAGATGAATTCTCTTTTGCTCTTTCTACTATTGATAAAGGTTTTCAATAAGTAGTATGAAGGGGGGGGGGGGCTGGGGGAGAAAAGGAGAATAGTGGCATAAGCAAAATCTGAACTGAGAATGTGGTAAACTGTCTCCACTGAGACATTTCAAATGCTCCCATACCCCTGTTCTTGCAGTAGTGCCATTTCTTCAGAAAGATCCATGACCTACTGAGCTGGAATATCTGTTGACATCTGGTTGAGGTTACTGTAGCTGGCATTTGGGATTCAGTTTTTTTTCTCAATTTAATTGAAACAATCTAAGATTGTCTACATATTCTATGACTCCTTTCCATGCTCTGACCATCTAGACTCTCTGAAGAGTAATTCTGGGACTGATGAATCTGAACTGGAAAAGAGGAAACATCTTGATAGTTCAAAACTGCAGCCCTTCTTGTGGGTTGTGATGCCAGTGAAAGTCAGAGTGGCTGAAAGACAGAACACTTTGCCTCTTGCCTGTAAGATGCACCGAGACAGAAGTTTTGCAAATATGATACTACTGACTTTAGCATAACTGTAAGGTGTAAAACTTGGGTTTCTGATTTACATCTTTGCAATGCTAGAGGACTTACAGATGTTTTTATTCACCAGGTAAAATGAAAAACTGTTTTTTTGAGAATAGCTGCTAGGAGCTGTGACAGACCAGGAGACCAGATGATTACTACACAGTTTCTGCTGATTCTCATCTAAGGCATTGGGTCAGCCTTCCAGCAAGTGTATGTCCCAGCTGCTGTAACCAGTACAAGGATGGAAGTGCTACGCCGTTCCTCAGTCTTTGCTGCAGAGGTGATGGAAGTTTTTGACAGGTCTCCTACTGACAAGGAGCTTGTGTCCCAAGCCAAGGCTCTCTGCAGAGACTACATAAATTCGAGGCTAATTCGAGCTGGTGTCAGCTGGAGCAAACCCGAGTACCATGCGCCAGTGCCCGGTGGTAAGCTGGCTGAGGTGTCCACCATACTGCTGCGACTAGGTAGGTCCCCCTGTGGGTATGGGTGGGAGCTGAAAATATACAGAGCAATTCAGACCAGACTAAGATTTTTGGAACTGATGGGTACCAAATGGCTTTTCATGTAATGATACAGAGGTTTTTCTTCTCTGCTTTGAGCATTTAAATCTGACTTTGGTGATCTTTCTTAAACAGCTCCTTTAGTTGCATTTTCTCAGTCCCTTGGCCAACTGCTCAGAACAGTATTTCTGCAGAGCTACTTTTTTTTTTTTTCTGAGGACTTGCAACAACTTAAAAGCGTAATGCAGTCCAAGAAATCCCAAAAGCAAACTGATTTTATCTGCGTAAGACTCCATCTGTGTAACAGTTTTCACAATGGTTTCAGTAGTCTTTCTCAGCTTGGCTTTTTAACAGGTCTTGCAGTGTTCTCTTCAGACACAGGTGACTTGGCTGCTGTGGTGCAACTCAAGCTGGCATCTAGTAGAGTACTGCTACCTCTAGACTTGGGCTTTATCAGTTGCTTGCCCAGCTGCAAGGACATAGAATTTGGGGGTAGCTGCTTACACCGTGTGCACTGGAGATTTTATAAAAGCTGCTTTTCAATGACAGTGTGTTTAATTTTCCTTTGCTTACTTTAAACTCATGTCTTGATGAATGATTTCTTGCTCTGTTTTGGAGCAAGGAGGTTCTGGCTGATGATACCTGGCATTCAGTACCCAAACTAGCCAGCCCCCTTCATGGCCAGGTGACTGCTGGGGCTGCAGGAGAGTGATCTGAAGGTTATGCCCATAAGCTGCTACATGGAGACGTGCTCTGGCATTGTGCTTATACCAGGAGTACCCCCTGAATGCTGGCAGTGGCATGGCCTTTTGCTTCAGGTTTTGGCCTTCTGTGAGCTCAAATCTAGCTGTTTGTTCCAACATCCCTCTTTGCCTGCAGGCTGGCATACTAGTTCACATCTGGCTTGGAAACTACCACTAGCATTTGCATCTGATGTAGTTACACCAAAATTCAAATAAGTCTGGTGAAGTAACTTTCAGGTGGGCCTAAAAAACTCAGGACCCAGCTGGTCTTCTCTCTTTTCCCCCTTTCTTTCTACTTCTGTTTTTTATTATCCCAAATTTCTTTTTAAGGCTTAGCTGTGTTTCTTCTAACTCACTTTAATTTTATTCTTTTTTGCTTTTTTTCTCTCCTGTGCTGACTTTACTTCTGGTTTTGTTTCCAGTAATTGTTTTGCCTTTGACTTTTTTTTTTTTTGGTTCTTCTTTCAATCTCACTCCCTCTTGTTCTTCCATTTTTTCTCTGCCTGGGTTGGGGGTTGAGATTTGTTTGCTTTCAACTGGGTCTTCTGTGGGTGGCCGGGAGCATGTTAAAGGGCAAGCAGGTGGCAGACTGGATCTGAAGGCGTCTCCTGGATGACTCTCGTGTTACTTATTTGTGTCCATATGGAAAGATTTGGCTCGTAGTCCCAGGAACATGGCACCCACTCTGAGCAAATCTGTTCAGAGTGCCATGTGGTACCCATACAACAAGAAGGGTGAGCAGTCCTCCTTATTAGGATGAAGAGTTGTTTCCGTTTGTTTTTTTTCAGAAGCACCACCTGCTACATGGCCCGTCCCTTTCTTTTTGCTGCTGTAACCAGTACAAAACCAAGTCGTATCCATCCACCCACCAGGAACAGTAGTCCGTAGCTGCTTACTAAGCACTGCAACAAGCCAGACCAGATTTTTGTCTGTGATAGTGCCGAGAAACCCATGGAGACGAGAAATGGGAGTATTTTCTAGTCATCTTGCACATAGAATGAACTGATTGGTGGGCCAACAGAAGTGCTGGGCATCGACGATGCAATTGCAGTCTTGGGGGAGCAAAAGCCCGTCACCTCAGTGAGGTGTAACAGCTAATAAGTGCAATTAATGAGTTGCAAAACCTAATGGCATGGCCAAATGAGACATCCCAGACCAACCTGCTATACGTGTCAGAGGTATGGTTTATCTGAGCTTGTCTTTTCTGTGGCCAAGACCCAGGCAAGTGCCTTTTCACCTCTGCACTGAGCTTCTGCACATGTAAATTGTCTGCCCTACTTGTTCCTCCATGAGTACTGGAGGAAGGAGTAGAAGCACAGAAATTGCTCTAAACATTGCAAAGCGTGAAGTTAGGCATCTGAACATGGACCTGGGAGACTGCCACTAATGTAACATACTGCTGGAGGGGTCTGGTTGCTGCTGGGGCAGAGTTTCCCTGAGCCTGGAACTTCTTTCTTGTGCTTTTCTTCCCCTGCCTGCTTTTGTCTGCCTGATACATTACTGCAGGGCAGGTGCTGCTTCAAGCACTGCTTTTGAAAATCTGTATCAGTGGCAGCCACTGATCCCAGCCTACCATGGCTCCCTCTCTGCTAAAAGTGATCAGCACTGTCCCTGCTTACTGCACATTTACAGGGAAGCCGGTGTGCTCCCTGCTAGGAGAAAACAGCTGTTGAGTACCGCAAGTAATGTTTCGTTCTTATCAGGGCTGACCATGTGTTGGCAGGGTTTCCTTTTGCCATAGAATTGCATGGTGCTATTCCACCCACACAAAGGGCCTGGAGAGCTCATTTGGGGAATTCTGTAGAGTTGAGCTTTACCTGTGCTGTGCTGGGTGCCAGTGATCAGTTAGATGAATTAAGTTCCAGTAGCTAATGACCCTATAACAAGCTTCTGACAGGAGCGCTCTTCTTTTTCACTCCCCATCTAAATTAATTTTTCAGGAGGATCAGTTGCTCTCTGATTAGGACAAGTCATCTGGGTGTTACTGTGGGATGTAAAGCTATTGTGACAGCTCTTCCCTTGGGTGCTCCAGAGCACCCTTGTGCAGGAGAAGGACACAGCATGTCCTTCTAAACCTAAACCAAACAGGACCCTCCATGCACAAAGAGCCTTGGTCACATACAATGTTTGTATTTCATAATGTTCCTACAGCAGCTGTGCAACCCTCATCAAGCATCCGTGAACACCTATAGAGAGAGAAATCCTACATGATGAGAGCAGGACTTGTGTGCTGACTCCTGACTGTTTATTTCCAGGGGATGAGCTGGAATACATTCGCCCCAATGTCTACCGGAATATCGCCCGCCAGTTGAACATCTCGCTGCACTCAGAGACAGTGGTGTCGGATGCTTTCCTGGCAGTAGCTGCACAGATTTTCACTGCAGGTATGACAGAAATGCAGACAGGGCTGGGTGGAAAGGAACAGGATGGAGCCACCTGTCTTAAACAAGGCATGTTTCTGGGATGGCCTGCAAGGTGGAGCTTTGTTCCTGAAAGGGCTGTGGGCAGTTTGGCAGCGTGCCCTGCTTTAATGATTTAATGAGAGTTCCTCTATGCTCTCTTGTTCTGGCAGGGAAATGCCCTCTTTTATTATATCCTCCTGGCAGGTTATCACTCATTCTAGAAGGCTTCTCCTGCCTTTCCTTATTATGAGGTGGTATTACCTCACTGCACAGGGAGGTCACTCATTCCAAGCTACTTTGCTCACCATTGGCAACTGAGAATGTTCATAACATGGGAGTCTCCCCTGTTCCAGCTCACACTGCTGATGCTAGGAGCCAGAACCAACTCATCACAAGGGAGTTCCTCTCTTTCTGGCTTCCTTTCCCACAGCAATAGCCAGAACTGCAATGGAGCCTGCTGCTTCTCCTTTTTCATACTCAAGAGAGTCTCAGCCCTGAAGGCTAGCCATTCTGGATGAGCAGGTTCTTTGAGCTTTCTCACTGAAATGACATGAATGTTCTTCCCCTTCTGTTTCTTTCTGCTTTTCACTGTCAAAAGCAAAGACAGGCTCTGTGCAGTATTCTTGCAAGGAAACTTTAGCCTCTCCTGAAAACAATCCCTGCCTGTGACTGGGAATGCAGTCTGGGGGAATCAAGGGAAGAGAAACGTTTTACATAGAGAATTATGTCAGGCAAGTCCTGACACGGTTATAGGTTTTCTGCAATGTCTTTTTTATTGTCCATGAAAGATACAGTAGGTGTTAGAGACTGGAAAACAAAACAAACCAAAACCAAACCAACCAAACAACAAAACCAAACCAAACAAACAAAAAAACCCAAAGAAAACAAACAAAAAAAACCCAACCCCACCACAAAAACAACAGTTACTTGCTAGCAGCATAGAAGTGTGAAAGCAATAAATCCAGTGATGTTGACATGGAAAGTGTCACAGGAGGCAGTGATTCTTTGGGAGTAGTTGCTACAGGATAGAAGTCCAGGTTTCTGTTGTACTTTCAAATAGGCTTCTTCACACAAAACCTTTTTATCTTCACAATCAGTTATTCTTTATGTGTATGAACTGCATGGGAACCACTGACATTCTGGAGAAGACCTCGTCTGACATCCTGGACCTCAGATCTGAAGTGTGTTGTGGTGGAGAGCACAGGTCCTCTCCAGAATCACAGGAGATGACAAAATAGATCTCTGAAAGGGACTGCTCAAGCAGGGGTCCTGGCAGGTCAAGCAGGGCAGATTTACTCCCTGGATCAGACGAATTAATGCTGTGTCATAGGAAACGTATGGAATTAGATTCTGTAGCTAGTACTGCAGCCCTTGGTATCCTTTCAGAGCATGCCTGGAACTCGGCCTCTGCACTGGGATGGATTGGGAGGCCATATGGGCTCAGAAAGCCAGAGCTGGGCAAGTATGGCGGAAATGTCTGAGTGTGGCTATGCTCAAAGTGCAGATGCCCTGCCTTGTCAGTGCTGAACTTTACTGGTGTCGAGGCTTACAGAAAAACAAAGGTCAAATTTGCAGGCCCGTGTATTTACATTGCAGGTAAGTAGGTTATCTTCATAGATGACTGTAGCTGACTACCTCAGAACTGGCCCACCTCCAAAGCTGAAGTGACACAGGGAATTAAGCCAGAAAGCTGGATGGCTGCAGGTGGAGTGCTGCTATGCTACATAAACATGGTGCTGAGGAGAAAGCCCTGCTGGCTTCTCACCAGCGTACATTGACAGATTGATTGAGAGCTGCATTGTTGGTTTTTGGTTTTGGTTTTTTTTGTGTTCTTCAACTTCTAAGCTCAGGAATCAGGTGAAAAATGTGGATGTTTCAAAATGTTTTTGTTGGAAGTAAAGCTAGAAATTGTAACTTTTTGCCCTAAACTTGGAGTTTTCAGTGAGAATGGGATCTGGACTCAGCCCTTTGAGACTGGAAATGCTAGTATTTGGGAACATGGTAGAAGGCCGGGATCCACCACTGTTGCTAGTGCTGCCCCTCATCTCAGGACACTGTGCTGCATAAATAACTGGCAGTTGGCTGGCTGCACAGGAGGTGGATTCAAACCTTCCCAGGGCTCTGTATGCTCTGGTTTTGTTTCTTTCACATCTCTGCCTTAGAGCGACTAAGAGGATAACCTGTGGGTGTAAAGCTCGAGATGTGTATTAAGTTGCCTTTATCAATTTGATACTGTAATTTCTCTAGTTAGAAGGTTGGTGAGTGGCAGAGGGGGAAGAGTTCGCTGATTTTTAACATTCTTGGACCCCAACTGTAGTCTCAAGACTCAATATTTAATGCTAAATCTAGCAAATCAGAGATGTCTGTGGCAGACAGACATTCATTCCTTTTTTTTTTTTTTCATAGTTCAGAGGAAAGAGGCTCTTACTGAGTAAAAGAAACCAGAGACTCAAGTGCAGCTTGACTTTTCATACCAGTTACCAATGGCTAAAGCATCTCAGTCTGTTTTTCACTTTCCAGTTTATTAAGAAAACAGCTACAGTCTGACACTGCAGTGGCTACACATTCTGAGGAGCCCCATTAGTCACTTGCAATGTCTTTCCAGCAACAGATTAGGGGATTGTGACCCTATCTTGCTTGGAGAAATTTTCTCCTTAATCTTTTACATGGCTGCCTTCCACACTCTGATGCGGTTTAGAGTCTTCATACTGTAGTTCTGGCTGTGCTCACTTCCTGTCCACACTGTCTACAAGTTTTGACTAAGCACAAGTCGTAGATGAACCCATTAAGAACGCAAGACTGAGGACATCTGGCATCCTTGTTGGTCCCATTGCATGGGTACATTGTGCCATATTTGACTTGAGAGCATTGTCTGTTCCTGTTTTCTCAGGTTTGACTTT
>JAAGNO010019894.1:22042-48489 GCA_033439905.1 Ceryle rudis
GGTCCCATTGCATGGGTACATTGTGCCATATTTGACTTGAGAGCATTGTCTGTTCCTGTTTTCTCAGGTTTGACTTTGCTGTGCTATAGCAAGGGCAGCTTGAATCCAAATTACAGCAAGATTAACATCTGAGAATATAGGCAGAAAGTGAGCAGGTCATGAGCATGGTAAGACTCTAGCTATATTATTCTTCACTATTTTCATACAGATTTGGTTATTTGGTGTGAGGTGAGCCCATCTGTGTAGAGTCTGGCACTGCAGAGCCTTGACCTGCTTTGGATGTTGAAAGATCTGCAGCAGCATCACCTCTGTGACAATACCACTGGTTTTGGTGTGTGGTCCAAAGCTGCTCTGCAGCCAGCAGGAGACTTCCCACTGACTTTAACAAGCTTTGGCTTGGGGCCTGGCTGAGCTTGCATTTACATTAGCTGTTTAAATAAATCCTAGAAGGAAGGGGTCACTTGGTAGAAAAACAGAAGTAGAAAAGGGAGATGCATTTTCCTTTCCTAATGGGAAATTGGTGAGAGCTGCTAGATGTGTGGGCTCTCTAAAATCTTTCATCCTGGTTTTGTATTGATTTGGATGTTTGTCAGGTTTTAATCAAGAGTACCTAGGCTCGAGTGAAGCCTGTACAACAGGGATGCATGGTTAATGGATTCTCAGGAGAAAATGTTTTTCCCTGCAGAAACTAATGCTGTTAGAAATGCATCCCACTGCTTCCTTAGACCTTAGACCTTAGGAGCTGAGCTTCCTGCCTTGTGCAATGGCTCCTTCTTGGGTTCTTCCTCTCACCAGAGGAAAGTATATTGTGTCTGGCTGCGTTCTTCCAGCTGTTGAAAAGTAGCACTTGATTGTAGTTCTCTTAGGTCTGATTTGCAGGTTGGACTTTGATGCTGAGTGGAGCAGAGGGAAGTTTGTTTGAGTAATGTTGGATAGTGTGGTGCTCTGAGACTGCACAGTTGTGTCTGATGGCTTCTTGAGCTCTCCCCTGGGGCAGGCAAGTTGATAGGCAGCAGGTACACTTTCAAGTGCAGTCCTCTCCTGCTAATTCATTTTCCCCTGGGCTCGACAGTGTTTACATACCTTCAGCTCCATGACTGGCCTTGAGTCTGCAACTTGTATTTCTTAGTTTTTAAAATGCTCTCTAAGCTGCTTTCCATTTTTTCCATGTCCTTTTGTTCCATCTCTGTGAGCAGAAGTTTCAGAGCTTTCTCTGGGTTGATCACTCCTTTCTGGACCAGTTTTCCATTCCCTCTTGTTAGCTCCTGTGCATGCTAGTCTGCACAGGGGGAAGCTGTGTTTAGATTGTCTTGATTGGTGATGAGTGCCCATATCACCCAATATGGATGGCAGCCAGACCTGAGGAATCTGGAGCAAGAAAATGTGTCTTCTCTGCTCATGTGCACTGGCCAGATGTAAATCCAGCTTATGTCAAGGGCATATGACGCTGGCTTAAACATCACAAGGAGCAGAAGCATGGCCCTCCTGGTAGATTGTGCTTCTCTAGCCCTGCCAAGGGAGTCTTTCAGAGAGAAAAGTCAATGGAGCTTGTGTCCTGGAAAAGTGCAGATGGGAGTTACTGTTCCCCTGTCCTCTCCTGCCTGGGGCTGGGTGGCTGCTGGAGCCCTCCTGCTGTGGGCAGACTGGACATAGGCATGGCCCAGCTTTGTTCTAGAGCAACTGTTAGAGGTGTCTGCTCTTCCCTTGCTTCAGGGCTTTCCTGCAACATTTGCGTGAACAAAAGCATAAGCTGTGCCCTGCTGTCTCAGGTGAGGAGTCCAGGCAGCTGTGTCCATCTTCTACCTCCATCAGTGGCAATAGGAGTTTCCATGCAGAGAAACCCTCATGACCCAGCTCTGCCAGTAACAGGAAAAGCGGACTGAAGGATCGTTTTGACCTTTATAGGCATGCTCTGGAAAGAGGGGGATAATAGGAAGTGACTGCTGAGCGCTTCACATATACTTGTTATCACAATAAGCATCAGCCAACAGCTTGCCCTCTTTCCGCTGTCCTTGTGAAAGGGAGAGGGGCTCCCTGTGAGCTGGGAAAGTATTCACCTCATGCAAGTCCTGCAACAAGCACCACTCTGTAGCAACATCGGCAAGAAAGGCTTCTCCCTGGGAGGAGACCCCTGGACTGACATGTCTGTAGAGCAAACCTCTTTCCTGTGTGCTACTAAAAGCATGGGCCTATTGAGCCTTTGCCTTTCATAGGTTGTGGATACACTTTTCTTCTGTTGTAACAAAAAACTTGGGTTTAAAGCAAAGTTAATCAACATTGCATCTGTCTTCCTCTACCAGGGTGGCCTTTCAGTCTTAGTTACTGCCGTGTAAATATCTCAAAGCTAATGGACTTGCTTCACATACTGAAAGACTGATGTCAGTAAAAGCTTGGGAATAAGCCAGTGAACTCTTCCCTGGAATTTTGGGTAACTTTGGTTCTGCAACTCAAGATGCAAAGAGCCACGTTTCTGCAGGGATGGAAAACTATAAAAACTGACTTACACCACAGCTGATTATAAGCCAGTTGAGGCTTTGCTCCAGGAGTGTTGTCAGCAAGAGGTAACTTCTTAAAGCCTCTTTCACTGGGTGAACATTTATTGATGTGCAACAGGACAGCCTCTTTATTGTCAGGAGAAACCCTCTGTCTAGTATTTTCTCATGTGGTTTCATAGCCTCTTCCTGGCTTGTTCTGCTGGCTGTCATGGTGACACACAACGTGAGAAAGACAGATAAGTAGTGTGAATAATACCACACAGGCAGTGAACTTCCTGAGTGACAGTTCTGGGGAAGGGACACTGCAGGGCCTACTCAGAAAGGAAAATCAGAATAACAGCCAATTTAGCTACCTTAATAATTTCCTCTGACCTTGGAGATAGTGCTGGTGAAGGACAGAGTATCACAGGAGACTCTGAGCTACTGCTGTTATTGTTGCTACATAGCCTCACAAAAGGATCATCTGTAGATTTTGATCTCACATCAGTCATGAGTGAAAAATTACTTTTTTGGAACACTGAATGGATTTTCTTCAGTCTAACAAGTCCTTGCTGTGGCTGCCATTTGAGCAGTTCCTCTGAAGTTTAATACTTTTTTCATTTAAGGAAGGATGGAAAAAAAAAAAAAAAAAGGGCAAGGAATTCCTGAAAGTGTTAGTGTGAGTGTCCCTTTTGAGGCACTAAGTGGAAGTGCTCTGAAACCTGCACATGCTGTAAAGGAATGCGGGGAGCTCTGCTGTGCTGTGGACAGGTGTGAGGAGTCTGGACCTCCATCCCAAAGAGATGGATCAGGGTGCCTGTGGATCTGGGAGTGCAATGAAGGAATGACTCTTCATTTAAATTCTGTTTAAGGGTTTGCTATCTTAGCTGATAGATTGCTGAGCACATCCGGTTTTCTGATCATGTGTTTAACCCACTCTGGTCCTTAGATCTAGTGACTGAACTAATCTTTCCTTCTTTGTACTTGTTTTCTCTCTTGTGGCAACCTAGTGAGAATGGTTTTGTGTGGTGAAACTTCACCTGGCTTCTGGCTACATTTGGGAGAGACCTTGGACACATTCCATAGCGATCTGACACCATAAAATACTTCACAGTGTGCTTGTCAAATACTGCTATTCCAGATAATGAAGTAAGAAGGGGAATTCAACTTCCTAGCAGACCCAAAGGAAATCTCTGTGCCATAGTGCTGTGGTATTTCTGCACGGGTGCAGAAGGGTTGCATTTCCAGGTCTCTGGTACTGATAACAGCCTGATGACAGATTGCTGGCTGCTGAAATGGTTGAGCATGGAGAATTTATGCCCAGTGGTGTTGGCAAAGTGTGGGGGAGACCCAAGGAGATTGGCTGATACCTAGAACTGAGCTTGAGTGCTTATCACTAACACTAACAGGAAGATGACTTTTGCTGGGACAAATTCCATGGAGCATTTGCTGCTGGCAGGTCAGCCTAGCAGGAAGACTGTTTTCTGAGAGATTAGATAACTGAGTGACACTCTACCTGCACTGCCTTCAGTGGGATAGGATATGCAGTGTTAAGTATTAAAGGCAGAGTGGCAAAACTCTTGAAGCTACCTGGTTTTCAAGTGGAGACAAGTTGTACTCCTTACATCAAGGAGGGTGGCAACCCTGTTGACCCTGTAGCTTTGCCTCCCTTTTCTGCTCTCGTGTCATGGTAGAACTGACTGAAGATACTTATCTCAAGTGCTCTGTGTGTCACATTGGAACAGTCTCCTCTGATCTAGAAAAAAACAGGAATGCTTTGTTTTAAGGGTGTTCCAGAGTTGTGCTGGTGTCAAAAAGCCCAGGTTGCTCAAATTCTTTGAATTCAGTCAGCATGTGCATGACTGAGTGCTAATGACAACAGAAACCATGGTGGTGCACATCTTCCCTATTTTGACGATTCCCTTGGGCTGCTTTCTCCAAAGCTGTGCACCTGTTGCTGAGAGGGGTTCAAAGCATGCCCAGGTCAGATCATTTAATTCTGCTTCTCCAGGTGGGGATTTTTCCCCAGTCCTGGTCCCCTAGTAAGTATTTCTTTTCCCCCATAGTGGAGAACATGTAGAACTGTGACTGCACACGTGCAGTGTGGATACGTGTAACAAAGGAGAGCTGTTTCCTTTGATTGCTCAAGACTAATTTCTGTACGTGTATAAATCTGAATAACCTTTCTTCTTTTCATAGGCATAACGTGGGGCAAGGTGGTGTCTCTTTATGCTGTGGCAGCTGGGCTGGCGGTGGACTGTGTGCGGCATGCACAGCCAGCCATGGTTCATACCATCGTAGACTGCCTGGGAGAGTTTGTCCGCAAGACCTTGGTGACATGGCTGAAAAGGAGAGGAGGCTGGGTAAGATGCTGTCTGATCAAGCTTCCTTCCCCACATGCAGTCCTGAAAATGTTCTGGTTAAAGAATGCTAGAGTGCCCCTGCTGCAGCTCGATGCAGAAAAACATTGAATGAAATTCTCTTCCCCAGCTCTGTGGCTCCCACTGTCCTACTTATACCTGTCCTAGACTTCATATAGCTCTGTTACAGGCTCATGCTCCCATCCTTGACAACATCAGCTATTCAGGTTTTCAGCTTCCTATGTAGCTGTGCCAGACTATTTCAATCCTTACCCACCAGGGTCTCTTCTGTTCTTGACCTGAACATCTCTGGAGCTGCCAGCCAGTCATAGCAGGAAACTGTAAATAGGGATCATTCTCTTGGTTTTCTAGAAACTGTAAAAAATGAGGCCTGCCAACTTAATTCCCCTTTCACCTGCCTCAGATATTAAAACCTGGTAGTTTGTGCCATTCTCTGATGTGACTGTGATAATGCTCTGTAAATAAATTCTTCTGATGTAGCTCAAATTGTAGTGCACTTATACTTTGAAGGGCACTCATAACACCCATTGACAGTGGGAGCTCTGTCACTGGCCTGCTCTGAGACTGTGGGTAAGGCATGGTGCTGCTCTGCATTGGAGTGTGGCTCCACATCATATGGCTTTAAGTATTGATGACTGAAGCATGATTTCTTTGGTTTTCTATACCCAACATGAAATACAATGCTTCTGTGGAGGATGGTTCAGAGTAGGGCTTTACTTTGGTGCTGTGCAATAGCTTTTCACCTTTCTAGTGACATTCCCAGGAGACTGAGATGACCGTTTGGCTATGTTAGTGGTTGGCAGCTGGGTGATGTACATATATACCAGCATATCTGTGCCTTTCTGGCAGGGATATAGACACTCCTTGGAGCCATAAAGCCAAAAGCACTTTGGTGTGCTGCCTGGAGCTGAATATTGCCATATGGCACCACTAAGCTTATGGGACATCTTATTCCCAATGCATGCACTCTTTTCAGACTGAGCCACAGTGGCAGATTCCTTCAGTCTGAGGAGGTGATATTTATTCCTGAGCTGTCAGGAAACAGTTTGGCTTCCCACCCCATACAGCCTCAGAGAGTGGGGAATGTCTTTCCAAACTGAGCATCGCTTCTCTGTGCTGTGACTTCCCAAGCATGCCGGTAGCTGATTCAGCCACGTGATTTCTCCAGAATTGAAGGCCCCTTTTTGATAAAGGGCAACTGGAAAAGTAGCATTGTTTTGATTTTGGATCCCTTGCATTTACTAAGTGTCATTGACACCCTAAATATCCCTGCCATCTCTAAAACTGCATTACCTTGAGGCCAGCTGAATCCAGGAACTGTTTGTTGGGCTGAAAAGTAACCTTTGATTTGGTTGCCTTGATCTGTTTTATTTTGCGTCTGCACAAATAACTGTGTGGAGGTAGGTGAAGAGGGTATCCTGGGAAAGTAATTGATTAAGTAGCACTGTTTCTGTCTGTGAAATCCCTGCCTCAGTATCATTTGAGGCTTACTTTAACTGGGTGTCTGTAGAGCTGGTTGAAAAGTATTCTCTGAAACATTTTTTTCTTTGGAAAAAAATCCAATTTAATGACAATTGAAATGTTGAATAGGAACATGTCTCCTCCTAGTTTCCAACTAATTTTTTTCTTTGTTTTGGTAAAACATGCATGTTAACATGAAGTTAGCGTCTTGGTTTAATTTTTGTATTACATTATTAGAGTTCAAAACAGGGTGTTTCGATAGTTCCAAATGGATATTTTTGGAAAGTTTGTTGCATAGCAAGCAAGCTGCAAAACACATCCCCAGCCCAGAAGTGGTTCCTCACAGTTGATGAGATAAGCCCTGTCCACTCCTGGCTCCTTCTGCCAATCATCCCTTGTTGGATCGCTGGCATGTTTCTATTGGAGCTCCTGAATCTACACTGCTTGGTCTTGGGATATGGCCCTAAGAAAGGGAAGCCAATCTCACTGCCCCTGATCAAACAAAACTACTGTAAAAGCTCCTGGTTTGTATTGTTTACAGCCTGTCTCAAGTATCCTTATCAGCAGTTTTGGACTGCAACAAGGACATATTTTCCCTCTAGAAATGAGTGGTTTCTTTGGTCCGGGTAAAAGCTGCTACTCCTCTTTCCGTCTTGTGCTTGCTTCCCTGAATGTTCTTCCTCTTCATCTAGGCACTGCAGAGTGAAATTTTTCAGCCGTGTTCACAAATGGGCCGGATGAATCAGCTCTGTAGTGGGGACCTTTTCATCTACTGCCTGACCTAGCTGGTTGTTAGTTTGTCTTGGCATGGAGTCCTTGTTTCCCCTGTGCACATGGCACCCGTCTCTCGTGCATTGCCTCAGGTTGAGGCAGCCAAGAGGATCCACTGCCCTGAGCTGTTTCAGAAAAGCTACTGTGAAGACCTTGGGAAGGCATTTGAAAATTTCCATTCAGCAGTAGGTTGCCATACTGCTTCCATAGGGTTGAGAAAGATCTGACCCAACAAAACCTCTTAGGAAAAACAAGTAATGTTTAAGCCTTTGAGGCATCATTTCTCCCTAGGGAGAGTTTGAAGCCTCAGGAGTGGCTTTACAGTAGAATGGAAAGATTTTATTATTTTTTTTAAGCTACCTTTACATACATATCCTACAGAGAAGTGCGTGAGACTTCAACTTTTTTAAATAATTAACAGATGAAGATCAAACTGCCATTGCAACAGTTTATTAGTGCCTCACAAGACTCAAAGACTTGTTTTATTAAGTAGCTTTTACATTTTCAATTTCAGTGCCTTATTAGGAATGCTTTATTTGGATAACAGTAGCTAAGGCAATTGTTAAACAGCTGAGCAGTTTTGTTTATCTAAGCAATCACCATACAAATTTGCAAGTGCTTCTGACTGCAACTTCTCTTAATTAGCAACAGTGAGGTCATTGCCTTTGGTAAGGCACAGCACATACTTTCTCACCTGGAAATTAATCCTCTGCAGCTATAATTAACCTGGTGTTGATTTTTTTGGGCCTTGAAATTCTTCACGAGGCACTAAAGCCCTTCAGAGCTTAGGTTTCTTATTGATCAGCTAACCTGAAATCTGAATGCACATTCAGACAGGTACCTTGTCCTGTTATGAGTTAGAACAGAACTAATTCTGTCCAGTGATTTTTACTTTTCAGCTAAGTCTCTTCTAAGAAGTTGGACACCTACCTCTTGGGGGTTGCATAACTACTTAGCATACCAGAGTCTTGTTTGTTATTGGAATTAACCAGATGAATCCCTCCACCAACTAAGAACAGCCATACTAACTAAATCTTGACATACCTACATGTCATGACTTCTCTTGACTAAAGAGACAGCTTGACATGACCATGTTTTAAGTATGACATTGTGCCAGTCCCTAAAATTGGACAGGCTGAATCAGTTCAGACTTTCTTCAAATGCAAAAAGGGTGAGTTTGCTAAGCCAGCACTGAAAGCATTTAGGCAGACTGATTTTACTTTCCTCCACAATATAGATAAAGTACCTATAACCACTGGTACTACACTGAAGTATCTTCTGTTATGTGCTATCTTGGCTGCTTGCTATGTTTGATGGTGCTTTTTGTAGCTATAGGCAGCAGCATTTCCACACCCTGGTGTTCAGCCTCAGAGGTACCCCATGCTTCCTCCTGTCATCCTGTTTCTTCCTATCCTTGTGTGTATGTATTTGTTCCTGTTAAAATCTCTATTGGTCAGTTATTCATGAGCTCAACATATCCTAATGCTCCCTAGAGAATAGCAGTATGGGGTGATTCAGCATGCCAGCCTTTCAGACATCCTTGTGAGGGATAACTGCTGGAAATGTGTAAACCTGCTGTCAACAGACAGGCCTTTAGATAACAGTGGAGTTGGTTAGTGTGGCTGTACTCGCCAACCAGCCACAGGGATTTGTCCCTTCAGTCCCCCCTTTTGTTTGTTTGTTCTTATTATTACCAAGGTTGGTTAGGTGAGGCTCACCCATGTCTTGAACACAGGTGGATATACTGGAAAAGATTACTGGAGTATTCAGCAGCTCTCGTGTCCTGTTTTACAGGAGGAACCATCACAGGGTTGTCTGACTTTCCCCTGCTTGGTCAATGAGACTTGTGTCAGAAGGCAAACTTGGAAGACCGACAAGCTAAGCTTGTAAAGAAAAAGCTTTTGGGGCTGATGAATACTTGCCCTCCTTGTGATCCAATTCTTGTTCATATTTGCCACACAAAAGCTGTTTCTGAAAATTGTCTCACGTTGATGTGCTAACAGTGCACCCTCTGTTACAGAACTGCAGTCCATACCTCCTTGTGCTCAGCTAAAGTTTAACCAATTATTAACTCAGCTATATCGCTAACAGAACTTACATTTTTTATTCCACACCAGAAGATGCAATTTTCTGTCTACCTCTGTCCTTTTTTTACCCTTCAGATATTTTCTACCTTCTCCTCCCAATGCCAGCTGAGATCCTGTCTTCGTGAATTTGCTGGATTGTTGTTAATTTTTATTCATTGCAGGCCAGCTTCTATTCTTGTTAATACTTGAAACCAGCTGCCCAAATGATTTCTAAATCTGGCCCACATGTCTGGGAGGCATCTCTGCCAGCATACATATTTCCACAAACAAAGCTTGCATTGCTTTAAAGTGGGGGTTGTGTTTCTTGAATGACTTCCAAATAAAACATTAAGGCAAGAGGAAAAAGTACAAGCGACTTGAGCTGATATTAAACAGGACAACCTCTGGGAAGCATCTTGCTTTATAGAAAAGGATGAGAATGCTGATATTGCCAAGGCTTCCTAGCCCTTTTAAAAGATGGAAAAAAGTGTCATTTATTTAGCTATTCAGATTGAAAAAGCTTGACAATCTTCCTGTAGCATTTCTTTCCCCAGGGGTGTCTGGAAAGGGGGATATTTCACCTTTTTGATGCAGAATGAAGAAAGTGTATTTCACAGAGCTGTTGAGCCTGATTTAATAACTTCCAGTTATGTGTGGAAGTGTCGGAACAAGCACTTGTGGCCATTGACAGTGGTGGTGAAGCAGTGGTGGCACGCTGCCACTGGTTGTGGGGCTGGGAGAATCGGCAGCGGTGGCTGATGTGGTTGTGGGCATCTCTCTCTGATGATTTCTGTTCCCTCCTCATTAGGCAGACATCACAAAATGTGTGGTGAATACTGACCCCAGTCTTCGCTCCCACTGGCTCGTGGCTGCTGTTTGCAGCTTTGGTCACTTCCTCAAGGCGATCTTCTTCGTCCTGCTGCCTGAGAGATGAATCCAAGTCGCCAAGTGCACTCCCTACCCCATCTCCTCCCCCACTCCAGAAGCAGTGGTAATGGCAATCTCTGAAGAGGAGGAAGAGAAGAACCAGAACAAACAAAATGCTTGTTCTCCTCTCCCTTCAGCTGGCAGCAGGTGATCAACCACAGTCTCCTTTTTGCAGCCACGGGAGCCTCTCTCACCATTAATCTTTTCAATAGTCTTGTTTCCCTGGGTGACTCGTGTGTGTGGTCTTGACATTGTCAGTCTCTGGGCATGCTTTACTGCGGCTGTGTGCAGTGTGGACTCTCAGACATTTGTTCTTTATGGCTGTGTTACATGCTTATGCTAGTGCCAGGCAGAGGGGACGAAGAGGGGGATATTATTTGAAATCAGATAGAAAATTTGAGAGGGGGGGAGTCCCTCCTTCGCTCCCTGTGATTCCCCTTTCAGTCCTCAGACTCACCTTGTGTCAGTTCTTGTTGTTACATATGTGCTTAAACTCCATCTCCTCCTTTATACCTAATTGACTCACCGGGCTCTGCCCCCAGCACAGCATGGTGGAAGGGATAATGCAGCTGTGGGGTTTGAATATGATAAAACAAAAGTACTGTTGTCACATGCTTCTCCCCAACATACGCTGGAAATCAGACTGAGGGGCTGTGTGAGGGGCAGGACTAGAGGGCAGTCTGCATGTGATGCAGTTTGCAAGTGTAATTTACTGACCCCTCTTACTGTGCTCACAGGCCATTTCAGACAGGAGAGTGAGGGACAACACCTTCAAGCAACAACTTGGGATTGAATTTCATAATGAAGAAAAATGTTTTCCCCACTGAGATATTTTCAGAGCTAAGCACAGATGTAGGAAAGGCTGGGGGACACGGGCAGGAAGCAGGGAAACAGTAATTGAACTGTCTGGTGGTGTGAAAAGGGAAAGCTGTGTCAAAAGTAGCTGATTTATGTTTCTCCCTTAATGTCTTTGGAAGTACAACTTGCAGTCATCTTTGTGGCAAACAATAAATGAAAATAGGTGGTGTTTCATTATTGCAGAGGGTATTGTATTTGTTTCCAGAGTTAAAAATTCCAAAAAAGGACAGAACAGTGCAGAGACAAACACTCAGACCATGCTAAAAATACTTCCAGCTTTTCCCCTGGTAGAACATATTAATGTGTTAAAACTAAGAGTACAACTCACCCAGTTCATGCTAGGAATTCCACCCATGTTGTTATGTCAGAAATGGGCTGTTTTCACTGACAGAAGTGGGATCTTGCTGCCATTGCCAAGGGAAGTCCATGCAGCCTCTTCTCTGACAAAACTTTATGGGAGACACCCTGATTGGTGCCTTGCTCCCAAGAGTGTGGTGTCACAGAAAGATTAAGAACATGTGGCATAAGAGTTCTAGCTGGGCTTTTGTTGTTGGGTTTTTTTTCCCCCCTCCCGATTTCCCTCCCACACCCTCTATTTCTGTCCGGAAGTTACAAATGTGTCTGATAATAAAACAAAGCCTTCACTTTTTGGTTATATCTGTGTGACAGGTTTCCACCAGCTGTTAATAGCGCTGTGCTCTGACCAGCAGAACCAACGGCAGAGGATATGTAGGTGGTTATACCCTTGCATGGTCCTACTTTTGACTAGTCTAGCCTTTTGCACTTCTGCTGATGCCTTGATATATGGGTACCAGTCCTACCTTTGCCCACAGTATTATACCTGCAGTGAAGGGTGCTTTACCAACTAGTACTTTTTCAGTCAAAAAATAATTCTTTACTATCCCAAATCCCCCAATAAAAATATGGAGAAGAAAAAGCCTCCTGTTCCATATCCAAGCCACATGCTGCCTTTGACAGTGTCTGGGCAGACTTTGGCTACACTATTAAAAGCTGGGGGTTATACTGGGGAAGTTCCCAGCATGGATGCAGCTGATGGTGCCCTGAGGTTGGTGCATTTTTGTGTGTGTAAAGCTTGCAGCAATTCTCAAAAAAAAAAAATCCAAGTTGCCAAATGAATATTTTTACTTTTTTTTCTTCCTGACATATCAGCATTAGGAGGTTTTCTGTTATCTCTTCCACTTGAGATTTTCTTCCTTAGGTTCCTGATAGTGCTGGGTAAAGAAACTTAGATCAGCATAGTGTACATGGTAAACTAAACTAAGCACACTTTCAGCAGCACAGCAAGGATACCTTCTGATCTGCAATAGATGCAGTAAAAGACATATAGTTCATTGCAGGGGGATGCAGCTTCTTTGTCTTAAATGAGCTTATGAGAAAATAGACTTTGGAATTTGGGAAATACTCAGGTTATGTGCAGACTTTGACTTGGGCGGTTATGCAGCTCATAAAGTCCGTCTTGCCTTATCACATCTAGTGTTTTATGAAGTGTATGGGAATTAATGGAGCTAGCACAGTTGAACACTGGGACTGTCAAGATCTTTCTCAATTTAGATGCTGTTTTGAAATGTAATGCGTAAGGGTATGACTGCTTTTTCAGTAAATGAGTGGTATCAGAGGGACTATTAAGGAACATAAAGAGTTAAATACACCAATTAAGTGGGTTTAACGAATAGAATAATAAGTCAAATAAAGTAACACTGCTGGAAAGGAATGTGGGTGGGTGGGTGGGAAGTGGGTTACTGAGGCAGGCAAAGACTCAGTCTGGAAACTGATGATAAGGAAGAGGTGGTGGAGTTCCTCAGAAATAAGTTTCCGACTTCTCTGACTTTTGTCTTCCTTGTGGCATTTGCTAGGCCCTGCAACATACCAACCGGGGCTGAACAGTGTGCTGCTCATCTTGTACTTATTTGTTAAATCAGGATGATGCTTTTACCTTTATTACTCCTTCTACAATAACCACATCAACACCAGTCTTGCTAGCAAAATACACAGCAAATAGAATTGGGCACGCTGCTGTGCATTTGGGAAACAGCAGTCCTGAGCCTGATTTAGCCAAGTATTTCTGTTGATATTTTCAATTTTAGTTGTAATACTTAAGTATTTTAGGGTACTTCCAGAGGTCCTTTACAATCCTAACAGTTCTATGGCTCTGTGATTTTTTTTTCTTTTCCCTCTTTACTCTTGGCCAGCCCTACCTGATGGGAGACATCAGGGTTGGTTATTTATCATCCCAATAAATATTTTCCTTTTATATGATCGGTGAAGGTCCTAGGAGTGTGTCTTTTTAGCTATTAAAGAAAACCAAGCATGTAAGCACTAAGGTTAGTACTATTATGCTGCTTCATATTGAAAGCCTAGCTGTTGTTCCTCTTCCAGCATCAAAAACTGATAACCCCCCAACTAGCTGTCTCACAATTCCCCGCACAAGGGACTCCCTTGCATTATCTCCCTTGACTTTGGTTACCAGAGCTGGAGTTCCCACCGCCAGTCCCTGCAATTCAGATCTATTCCAATGGTCTCTGACACAGTCCGGGTAACATAAAGCTAGCTGAAAGTTGAACCTGAAGCCTTCTCAGCATCACGGTGTTGCCTTTTTTTACTCCTCATGTAAAGACATGAGTCAGGGGCTGTGCAGTGACTGCCACAGGGACAATTTGTTTCCATTTCCCACCCAAACTCAGCCTGTTTTTTCTGATAATCTAAGAAGAGGATTAAAAAACCCACAAAATTAGCCTTTTCTTTTTATCTTCTTGGCACTTCAAAAATTAAATCACCAATAAGCTTCTAGAACATACTTTGCTCTCAATTTCTTAGCCAGAAGATGACCAGACTGCCCTTTATAAGCTTGGCGAGCTTCTGCTGGCAGGACCCTCTGCCTGGGTTATCAGGCTTTTCTTCTCAGCACTTGGAACTATAGGTTTGCTGCCAGAGCTCCTGGGGAAAGATATCTGACCCAGCAGGTTGTTTTCTCTCCCAGAGAAAGCAACCCTTTCCAAAACATCTGGTGCTATGGCAGAATAGGGTGGTATCCTGAACAGCATTGTACCTGCAGTGATGGCCCCATTGCCTGGCTTATTTTCCCTTTTATTAGGATTAACAGCATGCACTTATTTATACATGGTGGAAAAGGAGAAAGCACAACTGGCATTTGAAAGGGAGCAAACAACCCCAAAAGTGTTGTGTTGTGTGCAAAGCCTTTCCTGCCTGCCGAAAAATTGCTGCTGTCATGCTTTGGGTACATGCTGTTGGTTCCTGTTGGTACTCAGTGGGCTGACACAGGCTGTGAGCTTGTAATTTGTGGTTAATGGTAGATTACTTGAAGCTGGGAAAAGATGCTTTGAATACCTGTGCCCTTGGGTTTTATGGCTTAACTGGAGAATGGCACTACTAAAAATACTTAACACATCAATATAACATTTTGTCTCTGACGGACAGCAATGGATTCACAAAGTTGTGCCAAGGCTGTATATTATTACAAGCTAGACTAGCTACATTTGAATTATATGAGACACCCTTCCCAAACCCTATAGCACATCTGTGGGAAGAGTGAAAAATTGCACAGCAGCTTTGCTTAAATTTAAGCAGTTTAATAATAATAATAAAAAAAAAATGGAATACCCTGTATTATCTTGATGCTGGATTCACAGCCTTGAGGTTTTCCGTAGGGGTGTTGACTGGATGGAATGAGGAAGCAGCATGGGGTATCTGAGTGGGTTGTCTTTATGTTAAGCACCTTAATTTCTGCTACAGTAAACTGCTGTGCAATAGTTAAGTCTCTGATGCTGTGAAGGCTGTGTAAGGGGAGGTAAAAGTCACAGTAATATTGCTGCTGCAGATGGCAGGCCAGCATCCTGTCTGGGCAGAACAGCCTGGCCTCCAAGTGGACTGGCTCAGGGCTGGCTGGAGACTCAGGGAGATGCTCTCTACTAGGTGATGTTTTCAAGGCAGCCTTCAAAACCAGGCAGGCTCTCTGCAAGCTGCTAAGCTGTGCGGGGGTAAGGCATTGAGGTAAGAGCATCTGGCTAGAATAGGCTTGAGCCTGAGGTTGTGCCTGCAGCCAGGCAAGGTTCAGCCCTGGGATGCAAGAGATCTTGAGAACTCACTGCTGTCCATTGAGAGGGCTTGATGGGCAGCATCATCCCCATCCCTTCATCCAGGCAGGCTGTGCTGCACAAGGACTCAGCGTGGTATGAACTTGCCCTCTGGAAAATGTTGAACTTGTGTGAGTGAATGCTCATGTCTAGTTTCCAACAATTTCCTAAATGGAGGAGAGCTAGGCTGGAGTCCATTCAGCTCTGAGCTTAGCAAATGCTCTAAATCTGGCCTTAACCTGCCACTAGAACTGGTATAAAGGTTGCCCTGACAGATTTGGGCTTCAGGTCTAGTTTCAGAACTGGGCCTGGAAGAGAAGGAGCACACAACAATATGGGGAATGGTTAACGGTGCAGCAGCTCCCTGAGCAGCTGCTGTTGTGAGAAGGCAGCTTGGCATACACCTCAGGGCTTTGGCCTTTTGGATCATTGCTGTGTTTCATGCCAAAGGGCCATTTATATTTGCTGCTTCCTGGGGGAAAACACAGCTTCAGGCTGAGCAGAAACAAAGTGCTGGGGACACCAGGAGCCTGAACTGACAACATGCTAAGATTAATTTGCAGTGACTTGAATCAGTCCATTTAGGAGTTCTTAAAATGTGAAGCACTGAAGGAATGGAGAAAGGAAAGCTGTAAGGAGAGCAGTATGATCCAGGAGTGGCTTGTGGATTCACAATGTACTTTCCAAAAAAACAGTTATCTTGCAAAGATAGCTGCTTAATAAGAAGCATTTGTTGACTGCATATATTTATGTTCTCAGACAAAAATTTCAATCAGCTCCTCTTCTAAAGGGAAGAAGAGCAGCTGAGAAAACATTTGTCCTTTTTCAAAGAGCTTTATTTACTCTTGGATCAGAGTGATTCAGCATGGAGGCACCAGCTGGGCTGGAGACAGCACTGCACTTCCCTTGAAGATGAGATTGAGGACAATGTCAAAACTGGAACTTAATCCTGCTGTCTTTCACTTAAAGGATTTAACAAAGTGCCTCCAATTTACTTCAGCAACTTCTCCAAGGACAGTGATATCTTCAGGCACTGAAGGAGTGAAATATTGGGTGGCTTGTCTCAATGAAACATTTTGAGAGGTAGCTATGGTCAGTTGGAGAATGGGAGGAGACTTCCCATGCTTGCAGTCTTTCCCCCAGTCTCCCACAACTGTGGCTGGCCTCTGGTTAATGTCTCAGTAGGGCTCTTGGGCAGTGGTGTGTGTGTCGCCAGTGGCTGTAGGATTGACAGCACACCAGCCTATGCTGGAGCAGCAGAGGCTGCGTGGGCATGCAGAGAGCTGTGGGGACAGCAGCAAGACAAGCAGGACTGCACGCAAATGCCGTTTTCTGCAGTATTTCCTGACTTTTCTAATGATTAGTGATGAACCAGATACACAGGAAAAGACACGTTAAAAAGAATACAAAATGCACTTATGTTAAGCTCTCATGCTGAAATTATTTCACAGTGACATGGTTTCTGCATGGTCCACCCTGACCTGTTGCCACTGGTAGTGCTGAACTGCTCCCATCCCATGAGCAAAAACCAAACAGTGAAGGAAGAAAGGAGCACTAAGGGAACAAACAGGATGATTTAATATCCTACAACTGAGCTGGAAAAGACCTGACCTCTTGAAGAGATCAAACACAACAGCATAGCTGGCCTCTGCCTTTGCAGGTTGCATCATTCCCAGGCTGACTCTTTCTAGAGGGAGACTCTTACCCAGGGGCTTAGTGTTCAGGGTGCTGGCTTTGGGCCAGGTATGGTCTATGGGCAGTGCTGTTGAGCTGGGCTCCCACAGTATGGGCAGGCAGCACAACTGAGCCACTGCAGTGGCTGACTGCCCTGAGGATGCCAGTGGGGACAACAGCCTTTAAGTACAAGCCAGCAGTTTTTGTTCTCTCCCATTTTACCTGACTTGAAGTTCATCTTATAGAACACAATGATGACTTTAAACACTTGGGAAAATATCCACCCCAGGCATTCAGTGCTTGGCTGCATGGGTCCATCTGGCTTTGTACATCCATTGGGTTACCAGGAGCCCCAGACTGGGAAGCTTAACTAGGCACATGGCAAAGCTGCTCAGAGGAGGATGAGATGATGCTGTCACTTGCTGGTAGCACTGGGATACAACTGAAACACAACTGGACCAGGGCTGGAAAACAAAACAAAACAAATTTCACAGCAACCAGGGAACAATTTCTAGCAAAGGAAGTGTCCTTACCCTGCAGTTATGCTGTGTGATGAAGACTAGATGAAGCTGCAGCTGCATTGAGCTGGTGGCAGGGACAGAGCTGCATGGAGGGCTCAGCAATGCCACAACACATGAGATTTAAAATAGAGGGGATCATCACACAAGACGGTGGTACAGCAATCCTGTACAGCAACGATAGCATGATACAGCCTCTCAGATTAATCCTAGGTATAAATGTGTGTAGGCTCTTCCATGACAATTTATCATCCCTGCCTTCTACAGGAGACCATCTCTTGGGTGCTTTGAGGGAATTGCTTGCTGCACAACCTATTGCCGTGTGGAGGAGTTGCGGGGCTCACAAGGGGGTGGACATTCTGCTGGGACATGGCTGTGTTAAGCCTCTGGGTGATGCTGAAAAACCCGTCTCTTCAGTCTCCCTCCTGGCCAGCGCTGCATGTCAGGTTTGCCAAGTGTCTCAAGCTCAAAGGCAAGCAAAGGGCTCCCCGAGAAGGGATGGGTACTTTGGGTATAATCACCTGTGCTGTTAAACCGACCATATTGGTATTGGGTTTTGACTTGGATTAAAAGAAGCAGCCTCTCCCACAACGGGAGGGGTCCTTAATCATGTTTTACCCGGCAGATGGCTCCTTAGTGTGGACTTTGCTGGAGCCTGAGAGGCTGAGAGAGCAGAGCAGGGTTTAACCTGCTCCCTTAAAACAGGCAAGTTTAAGGGGACAACATTACCCGCCTTTCCCTGCTCTAAAAGCCCAGTGTGATAAAGAGCAGCAGCCTCTCCCAAGGAGACTGTGGGAAGCGTCTGATGCTGCTTCCCACAGCCAGAGCCAGAGAAGCTGGGGAAGACCCCCAGGCCATGTCCCTGCAGACCTCTTATGCACGCAGCTGTCTTGCCACTGTTTTGCTGGGAAGGCAGCAGCATCAGTGTGTGTCAGGGGAGCTCTTGGTCCCCTTTGGAAGAGCACAGTACAGACAAAGGGGATTTACAGCCACCAGCTTCCTGACTTTACTTTCCAGGAGCAAAAGAGTCAAGAGTGCACAGAAGACTGAGAAAAACAGCTGAAAAGAGTAAAAACATTTGAAACCATGCCTGTTCTCCAGGCACTCCTGGGAGAACATAAAGAGAGTGCTTGGAAAACCCCCCAACACCTTCCTCTCCTCTAGTAACAGTTCAGCCTGCTGAAAATATTTGACTCAAAAAGCAGTCTGGGAACCTAAACATCACCTCATCTGTGCAGCTCCACTCTCTCTGAGCCAGTCCTAAAACCTGCAGGCAGGAAGGCCAACAGTTGTCTGTCTTTGACTCCCAGGCAGCAGCAATGATGCTGAGTAGACCCACCCACAAAAGGATGGTCCGTTTTCTTTTAAAGTGTTTGTAGCTAAGAGCTCTTGGTCCCTGGCGTTATGTCCTATAAAACATTAAAAATAAAGCCATTAAATAAAGAAGGCACCGTTGCCACTCTTGAAAAACTAAACAAACCAGCAAAAAAAAAAGTGCTCCAGAAGGAAGCAGAGTTTGGGATGTTTTTCCAGGCTCAGGATGCTACTTCTGCAGATACAAATATTTATGGGCATGCATTTGTGAATGCAACTGGAGCTGTGGAGTGCAGTTACCACCGTGGTATCTGTACAAACTCAAACCCTCAATTATGTCTGGGGTTTGTGCCCTTCGGACAGCAGCCACCCCACTTACTCAGCCAACACACAGCTCAAGATATCAAAGCATATGCAAGAACAGGCTTGTGTCTGCTTTTGATAATGCCCTTCTAGCTTTTCTTCCTGCTTTCCTCTGCCACCACTTGGTTGGCACAACCTCAAACCTGTCTGCTAGCACTCCAGCTGTGCCCTCTGCACACTATGCAGATGATGGCAGTGGCATTGTGTTGGCAGCTGGCTCTCCAGGCTCCAGCCCAGCAACAGTCCTCTGCTTGCCACCAACAGCCAGGCTGTTGCAAGCCTCCTTGCATATTCAGCATTCTAGTTAGGAGAGGGACTACATTACAGTTAATATCTAGCCACAGTATGCCTTCAGTAGCTGTGACTCTGTCCTCTCCTGATGAAATGTGTCCAGGCTGCTTGTCCCCTTGCTGCTTATGCTTCTTTGTTCTCCTTTAAATTTTCCTGGAAAATCCCCATGGCGAGGCAGCACAGCTGTCTGTGGGAGAGAAGTGCAGAGCTCTTGGGACCTTCCACCCGTGACCCTTGCTGTCAGACACACAGGCAGGCACAGGCTACAAAAACATGCAGCTCTTGCTCCAAAGAAGCTTGATGTGATTCATCTCAGTGATTAGACAAGCAAGAGAGAAGAATCCTGAGGGCAGATTTGCTCCTGCTGTGCAGGGTTATGCAATATGCAGAAGGGCTGCTCCTCCTGCCTGCCCAACCGACCCTTTGGCTGCATTTCAAGAGGAGAGAAACCACCAGCAGCAAGATCTGGGGCAGCCTTCCCTCAGGAGACAGGCATCTGGTAGTGCAAGCAGAGGCAAGCTGCCTTGAAGGCCCTTGGTGAAGCTCTGTAGTGCAATTCATTTAAAACAACAGTGCAACCCCAGAGAAACCACAGCAGTTTTGTTTATGAGCAGGACACAACTGGCATAGTTTCTTTAATACACTTCATTTGTAAAGAACCAAAACCCCATAATTAAAAGACATAACTTATTTTATTGTCTTTGGCCCTGACCAGGTTAGAACATTTCTCAAACCAGATGGTGCAAAGGGAATTTAGGACACTGAAATCAAAGTTAGCAGAGATTTGAGCCTCAAGGAGCTGCTGATCTTATCAGACTGGCTCTGCCACCCCTTCTTTGCCAGACTTGTCTTCAGACACAGAAGATTCAAGGCAAACAAGTGTCTGCAGTGCCCCCAAAGTGGCTTTCGTATGTCACCCCAGGATGCTGGTATTGCATAAGAAAAAGTAACAGGGACAGTCAGCAGAGATCAGAGCTGACAGCAAGATCAGAGCTGCCAATTTGGACCAGCCACCACTGGTGGGACTCGGGCCAGGAACAACATGTGAATGCCCTGGAAAGTCAACCAGCTGCCAAAGTTTTCAAAGGCTCGGGGACCTCTGTGTGAAGGGAGTGAGGAGGAGGGAAGCACAAAATAACCCCACTGATCAGCTGTAGGAAACTGCAAGAAAAGTTTGAGAACTCTGAAATGATGGACTTTTTTTTTTTTAAGGTCTGCCAGTTTTTCAGTAATGGCTGTGATTGCCTTTGAAGGCCAGATCCAAATTCTAGAAAAAAAAAAAAAAAACTAAACAAAATTTTTAAATCCATACCAAAATGTACAAAATAAATACATGCCCATAAAGTGTAACTACATTCCTATAGCTGTAAGATCAGACCAGGAGTTGGAGCTTGGTCTTGGACTTGTGTGGCTCCTGTATGTCCTACAGGAAAGCAATCTGTAGGGAACTTTGCTGTTTTCATTTTTCCAGAGACACGATTTTTTTTAAAAAAATACAATATTCCCCAGGTTGTTTATTAAGTGAAAGGACTTGTTTGCTGAGCAGAAGTGGAAGGGCCTGTAGCAAGCTGGAGTTCCAATGGAAGAGAGCAGCACCTGACACAGAGAAGGCTGAGTCTTCTGTCCACAAAGCAGCTGAACCTCCTGGCACATGGGCAGATGAATGTGAGCATATCCCAGGGAGAGCTGCTGCTGGACATCTCCACCTTCCCTGTGTATGCCCTCAACTTTGAGTCCTTCTAGAAGATTAGCACTGACAAATGCACTCAGCTCCCATATGAGGATATTAAAGCAAGACTTTCCTATTTTCTTCCATAAGGACCTGCCACTGACTGCTGCTGGAGATGTGTTCTGGGCTGCACAGCTCTTTGTCCTGGCTCACCATGGCAACTCTTGCTTTAATAATTCCTTCTCTCATCTTGTAATCCACAAAATATCTTCTGAATACTGTTGCAGCAAAGATAAGCAAGGATGCTATGCAGTATTTCCAAGAACTCTTGAAGGCAATGTGTAATTAGATCCAAACTTGGTCATCAGCCAGGTCTCAAAGTTCTTTTTTTCACTTGCAGTAACTCAGATTAAATTCTTACTCTCATTCAAGGCACCACTTCGAGATGGGGGAGATTCTTCAAGTTTAGGAGACAAGAAAAAGAGGACTGCACTGAGGTTAGATTACTCTTCAACTGTACTGTGTCTGCAGCAGAAGAAACCACCCCATCACAGCATTGGGGAGGCTCTTGGTAGTGCCACAGTCCAGGCAGGGTCTCTAATAGGTCATACCAAACGCTCCTGGGTGGAGAGGCCACAGGTTGGGGTTAAAACCACCACAGACTCACCTTGCCAGGGCTACAAGCTCTACCCTGCACTGCAGAATGAAATACGGCAAGTGTTGACATTGTCAACAGTTTAAATGGGTTGTTAAATCTGATTCTGCTTAGAAGGAGCAACTGGTGAAATATGACCCTAGCAATAGAAGGAAGACTTCAGACAAAGGAGCTGATGAACCAAGGCGTGTACTTCTTCATTTCTACTACAGGGTCAACTGTGGTCAACTCATGGGATCCGTGGGAAGATGCAGTGTGTCCCTCCCAGCAAGGCAGAGCACCGTACAACAAAGGTAATGTGAATGTCACCAACCATCTGCCATCTGCTGTCTTGAAGACTCCAGCCTCTATATGATTGCAATTCTTGCTACATGCTGAGTATTTTTTGATGTTGCTTTACAAACTATTTCTGGAAATACCAACTTACCGTTTCACAAAGGAGACCCTCCTTGTGTCTCCCACAAATGATAGTCTGATTTATTGTCACCCAAGAGCTACTGAGCCACATGCTCCAGGCAAAGGCATGCAGCCAGTCCTGAAAATGTGAGGCTTTGGACATGAGGCTGCTAGTGTCAGAAAGTGGATGATGAACACACTGCTGAGACAGAGGGATGAACCCTTTAGAGCAGTCCAATAATTTTCTGTATCACGTTGAAAACAGCAGCAGAGAACAGTGATCACTCTGCACTTCCTGCAGCGTGGGTCAGGAAGATGCTGGGCTGCTCCCTGGGCACTGATGGGGGCCACTTTACTTCTGTCAGGTTTGAGGTGGATACAGCTACGCTTTTGGTGCATTGCTTTGCTGGTGTCTGTCTGGATGCATGGATTCAGGTTACAAAAAATGCCATAGTGCTGCAGAAAGCTCCGAGTGCTTAGCCTGGTCTTGTCTTAGAGGAAATGCTATTTTATTTAAACACATGATCATTCACAGTACTTACATAATGAATGCAGGATTAAGCAAAACATCTCCATGTCTGGATACACCAGTGCTTTAGGCAACAGGAGAATAATACTTCAAAGTTGGAAAACATAAATTTGGAAAAAAGGAAGTCCCCTTTTTTTTCCACAGCTGGTGCTTGTAGCCAGGCTTAGTTATTTTAGTTCAGGCTCAAGATGCTCCATAGCTCCCAAGTCTCTTCAGCAGATGGCTGAGGAGCTCACTTGGACAGCCTGACCTTCCACTGGCACTGGGGCTGCACCCTGTCCCAAATACTCCCTTTTCTCAATGCTTTATATTGTTTTATTTAACAGCAAGGCTGGCTTTTTTAATCTGTCACTTGTTGGAGGCAATAGCAGAACATATTTCTTTCTTTTCTCTCAAAAACAAAGGCTTTTGACTTGAATACTTGACCATCCTCCAGCCCTTACACCTGGGTGTTTGGTCACCCATAGCATGGCTGATAAATGTTTCATATGTGTAAAAATTGCATCACAGTGCTACAGCACTGCTGAGTCTGCCCGGGTTGCTGCTACTGAAGGTGAAGCTTAGATGGACTGATAGGGCCTAACTGCCTCCATACCCTACTGGCCTGGGCTTACTCTACTACTGCATCATTATTATTTCCTTATTCATAGTATTTTTGCTTTTTATCTCATTCCTCTTAGTATTTACTTCTCTGCATCCTTCTGTGGGAAAGGAGATAGAGGCAACCTCAGAGCTGGTTCTGGTAAATCTGTGCCCAGGACTTCCTCATGCAACAGCTGTTTCTGTATGTGCCTCTTCTGTTCAACTGGGATATGCCTGCTGGAAAGGGCCAACAGCAGTTCCCGTGGCCACGCTAACCTGCCCTGGGACCAGGGATATGCCTTATTATCAGCCACCACCCCAATGGTAATGGGATAAATGTGCAACAGACCCAAGAAGAGCTTAACCAAGGGGCTTGTCCAGGTGCTGCAACATGGTCAAGTGTGTGAAATTATCCAATAGTGGAACATTCAGAGCTGCAATGTGGAAAGCATATATTTCTTATGTGAACTAAGGTATAATAATCCTGCAACATCAATGTCTCCTAAAGGCTGACAGCTCAGGTCTAGCACAGACTGTCTCTGCAAGCAATTTGCACTCTTGGGAAACTAGAAGCAAAACTGAGAGAGCACAGTGAAGACATGCTGTTAGGAGACATTTGAGTACCTGCGGCTCTGAAGGGCTCCCCTGGGGGCAAATACTCAAGTTACTCCTCCTGTTCCACTTTGCCCATACATGAAAGATGTCTCCTCCTAACCACGGCCACCTAGTTATACCAAGGGAGGGGAAGGAGCCATGACAACAGAGCAGGACTGCAGCCATGCTGGGGACCATCTGTCCTCACCTGCGAGCTCTGTGACTGGTGAAGCCAGGCATCCTGGGTCATGGTGGGACTGTCCCATGTCAAACACGGGATGAATGTCCATAAGGCTTCTTCAGCACACAGGGTATTTGAGGGTGGCGGTCCTGGGTAGTCAGGTGGCATCACTGCATGACTTGGGGAGGGGTTTCTACCTCTGCCTAGTCACCTGTTTTCCTGATACTTAAATGTGTTTGATGTTGTGGAGCTGTATCTCCCCAGCAAAATAAAAAGGCCTTTAAAAGTAGCCACTGTTCCAAAGTTGCAAGGGGGAACTGACAGATGGAGCATGGTTGCTGGAGCTTTGTTTCCTTTGGAAACCAAACTAAAAATATCCCACTGCTGGCTGACAGCTCTGTCACAAAAGCAGGATGCAGTGGGAATGCAGGGCATCTCCTCCCCACGGCCATCTTTTGACTAATCCATGCTACAGTGCACACCGGATATCAGCTGAAGAATCACTGATCTTTCAAAGGCCATTACTGACTGTAATTGCTCGAGCAATGATCAAGGCTGTGCTCTGTATTCGGCTCCTGATTTTTGCACTAAGGAAGTCCAGGTGATGCCATTCTGGCAGCTTTGGGGTTGCTCTAAGCTATGCTCTAAGCTATGCTCAGAGCTCCACTCATCAGCTCCCTCCCAGCACCTCTGTTGCTTGTCCCATACTACTTTTCCCCATATAATGCCCCAGGCTTCAAATTATAATCACCTTGCTGATCATGTCTATTTATGTCTGTTCCATAACAAAGGTATGAATTCATTTTTAAATGCTCATATACAAGGGCATGCTTTTAGGCTAGCTACCTGCAGGTGTGCAGCCTAGGACATGTTTCAACAGTGCTTCAAACAATCAACAGTTTTAAAGAAAAAATGAACTTATCAGTCCAGATCTTGTCAAATCCTCTCACCTGATGGATGAAATCTGGTTACTTGAGTGCTTAAAAAAAAAAAAAGAAAAAGAATAGTAAAGCCAACATATCTCACTGGAGCCATACCTCTCCTGATCCAAAAGCTGCTGCCAACACACCTTTGGATTTAGGAGAAGTTGAGCATGGGCTGCCCCACATGAGAGATGTGCACTTCTTCCAGGCCCTGAAAGGGGTGCCCAACATCCAGGCCAGAGGCTTTGTCACAGGGTTCAGCTGAGGAGTCTCTGTGGAGGAAAGAACAAACAGAAAATTCAGAGATCTGTGCTCTGCAGCTTGCTGTGAGCTGCTTACAGCTGGTGAACAAGAGGCACCTCTTTTAGGCTGTATTAGCTCCAGACTACAAAGGGAAGTAGGGAACTAAGAGCAATCATGGAAAGTAAATCTAGCTTCACATGTGCTCTTGGTCTCACACTAGACACATGAGACAAGCTTCTAAAAGACCTGTATCTGATTCCTGTCTCTGGTACTGATTTAAGAAGGAAACCTCATGAATGCTGGGGAGGGGAAGTCCTCAAGACAAGGAATTAAACACCAAATTGCAGTAACATATCTATTATTGTGGCTTGGCTTTTCTCAAGCAGCAAGAATACACTGTTACCATTGACTTCGCAGACTTAGGACAATGAGACATCATCTCAGAGGAAAAAGCAAGCCAGGGCTGTACCTAGCGCATAAACCTGGTGGCCCTCATAGGTTCAAGAGTTTGGCTGTAATTTTTGTAACATCTCCCAATGGCTGGTGTGGATACAGCATCAGATGTGATACCAGATTATTGCTGTTCACTCCTCCCACAGCTGGTCCTCTGCCCTGGCCTGGTGCCACCAAGGAGGGAGTGATGGATGAAGGAGGCAAGACTGAGTTTGGCTGAATGAGATTCTGAATGAAATAATAAAACATCTATTTTGTAGGAGTGATGGACACAGTGGTTGCTCCCCAAACAAGCTGCTAGCCTGGTACAAGGCAGAACATCACCAAAATATTTCCACACACAAAAGCACTGAGAATCACTGCATTCATCAGCCCAGCAACTTCAAACTCAGTAGCTCACAGAGGCTTTCCAACTACCCACAATGGAACATGTGTCGTTCCTTAGCAGAAAGGGTTCCTGATGAACACGCTCCAGGCTTCAAGCCATAAACACATGCAAGAGCTCCTTGCACGTGTGTTGCACACACAATTAAAGGAATGAAATCAAAGCCCACTTACAGACATGCAGGTCCTTCACCCCAAAATGGAGTGGAAAAGGCCGGTGATCCAAAGAGGTGGGAACAATGCAAGAGTTACTCTGTCCAGGCTCTGGATGGAGGCTGAGTAACACCCAAGGGTGCAGGCAAGTTGAAGCCCAGACAGAGCAGCAAGCTGCTCTCCTGTTGTTACATTTAGAGAAGCAATCAGGTTGTATCTGGCAGTGTGACAAGGCTCCTTCTTTAATGACTCATTTCAGAAGAACAGCTTTGGTCTGCAACAATTTTGCACTTCGCTGTGATATCACAGGGTGTGAACTAAAAAAAAAAAAAAAAAGAATCCCGATTGGGAACAGAGAACACAAGAACACATTGACTGCATGTTCAGCCTTATGCTGCAATCCAGAGGAAGGACACACTGACACCCATGTGAGACAGTGGTGTGGCTTAGACCCAGCCGGGAGCCGAGTACCAAG
>JAAGNO010019895.1:0-14080 GCA_033439905.1 Ceryle rudis
GAGCCGGGGCCTGCAGTGGAGCCGCAGCCCGGAGCAGCAGCCGTGGGAGCGGCAGGGCCTGGAGAGACTCAGCGCCGCCCGGCCGGGGCCCCCCCGCACCGGAGCCCGGGGAGCCCCCCGGGGACGAAGCTGAGGCCCGGCGGAAGGCAGCGGAGGCGGCCGCTCAGCCCCGCGCAGGCCCGTGAGCCGCCGCGGCCTCCCGTGGTAGCCGGGCCCGGGCAAGAGGAGCTGGGGCCTGGGGGGAAGCCAGGGACAGCCTCCGGGCAGCCGGGGTGGGGGGACACCCCCGTAGCCTGCCAGGGTGGGGGAGAGACCCTGCCCGCCGCCCCCCGCCCCATCCGCAGCCGTGAGGGGATAGCCCATTAGGCAGTCCCGCTCCCGGCGGGGGGGGAACCCCGGCGGCCCCTCGCCGCCCCCGTCTCGCTGACAGGCCGGGGCGCACCCGCTTGTCAGCCCCTTCCCTGCAACCGGTGGGGGAGTTTAACGCTCACCCCCCTGCCCACTAACGAGCCAAGGGTGGGCAGAGGCCCCCGGCACCAAGCCCTGGTAGCTGTAGAAGCAGGTCTGCTCTTCCTCGCTGTGGAATAGAGCCTCCTGGGGCTGTCTCGATACTTGTTTTTGGGAGAGGTGTCCTCAGACCCCAGTTTCTGAGGGCTGTGAGAATAACCTTTACCACCTACTCACCCTGCTACCGAGGAAATTCTTCCCCCAGAGGAGACAGGCCTTCCTCAGCTCTTCCCAGACCCGATAGGACAAGGGAGTCTTCACAGAAGAAACCCAAGAGAAGCCATCCACAAGACAGAAATAAGCAGGGGCTGCAGATACTTACCTAGTAATTTTAATTATTTACATCTGCTCAGCAAGCAGCAGATAAATCAAAACAAGGGAGAGAAAGCAGAGGCAGATTTAGATGTTCTTCCTTTTCCAGTTGCTGTTAACCACTGGAGATAAAGGTAATTTCCAATACTGACCTCATCCTCCTTCATCTCAAGGAAGATCCCTAATCCTAAGAGGGTTTTCTTCAAATATCCTGTGCAAGGAGAGAAGACACACCTCCCAGTTACAGGGAAAGGAAAAGGCAGATTTTGCAGATAATATTCACAGAGATAACGAGTTTGGTTTTTTGTTTTTTGGTTTTTTTTTAAACGAAGATTTGCCTACCCTTAGGGACAAGGTTCACCTAGAGGAAAGAGAAGGGAGATTTCCAGGTAGAGAGACTGGGGAAATTGATCTCTGAAATTACCTGACAATCAGTGAAAAAGCTGCCTCCTTGGGGAACACCCCTTTAGTAGTTAGACGCCAGAAGGGAGAGAGGATCTCCATCCTGGGCTCAAACCAGCAGTTTTAGGGGACTGACAATCCCAAACAGATTGTTTTAATACTCAAGATCCCGATTTCATCCACAATCCCTTCGCTCTCAAAATATTTCTTGAAGAAGCTCTTGGAATAGCTGACAGCAACGCTCTGAGAATGGGTTTCAAAGGAGTGTGAAGGGCAGCACCTCAGAAACCAGCACTGAAGATAATCCACCTCTCTCCAGAAAATCTTCCAGACAGAGTGAGTGACCACGTTCCATCACATCTCTATTCCTAGCTGTCCTTCTCTTTCGCCTTCTGTCCTTGTTTTCCATGGCTCTTCCCTCGCTGTGTCTGCTTTCCTTTTAATCTTTTCTGTCTGTTTCTGAACCTCTCCCCAGGATTCTTCTTCTCCGTGTCTCTCTCCATCTCTCTCATTTGCTATATGCAATATGGAATTGACCTGATTCTTTCCCTCACTATTTAGCTTATGGGAGACCACAGACCTATTTAATTGTAAGAAACCTCCCTGCCCTTTCCCTTCTACTTTTTTTTTCACTGGTGTATTCATCCTGGGCTCTGCCTTTATCATCACTGGTGTGAAATTAATTCCTGTCACTTAGGGGTCATAGAGAGGGCTAATACTGGCCAAAAAAGCACCGAGGAGACAGGAGCGGTGATTTGTAGTGCTGGTGACCAAGGATGCACCCGTGGGGTTTGGAGTTCCTTACTGTGCTCGTGACTGTGGGAATAAAATCCTTGTGCGATGCAGACCTCACTGTGCTTGGGAGCTGAACGTACAGATCCCAGTGCTAGTACTCCGAGATGTGTGTCCTAAAATACCCAGGGACTGTGGGATGAATTCTGGAAAGAGTGCCCTTGAGAGTGGGTTCTGTGGTGCTCTGGGGCCTGGGAGTGAAAACTGTGACAGTCTTGGTGGAACCTGCTGTGAAAGCCAAAAGAAGCCATTCTTTTGCCACTGGTCTTCATCTGTGTTTTTATGCTGTGTTCAGGGGCTAGGAATGTGAATCCTAAGGCTGGTGCCGTGGTGAGAGAAGCTGCCTGCTTTTTGTAAACGAGGCAGTTAATTTCCAGTCACAAATGAGTATTCTGACGCTAACGTGGTGATTTCCTGAGAATGAAGTCTGAGGGAGGCTTAATCTCAAATGAAGCCAAGGCAGATTCCTAGAGCAGAATCATACCTAAGGATACCTCACCTGAGATATTTCTGGTGCTGTTCTCCCAGTCAGATAGCAGTGAGGAAAGCCAAGATCAGAGGGTCCCTTGCCAAGACGGGAACCCTTCTGGAATCCATTTGGGAGCACCGTGGTTAACAGGGAGTCCCTGAAGAAGGAACTTCTTGGTGGAATTTGCTAGTAAGATCAGACGAAAGATGCTCGATCCCTCCAAATCGATTCCCCATCTTGGCAGACGGTTTTGACAGTTATCAGAAGCTTCAGAAGGTGCCTCTAAGAGGAGGCCGCACCATGAAACGTACATATGTTCTGGGGGTAGTTAGATGCCCTCCTACCTGTTGCCCTATAGTTATGCAACCAGCCTGTTTTGAGTACAGCTCTGTTATCTAGCACAAGGGAAGAGATAACTGAGGCATTTTGGCCTTTGTACATTCGAGATTCGAGGGGGTAACTGACTTTTCATGCTCTCGAGGTTAATTTACCTCGAGCTGCCCCCTTCCTCACAGTAATGACTTGACATTTTTTAAGTGCTGTTGGCTCAGTTGGTTGCCAGGGCACTTTACAGGATATATATGCCAGCCTTACAAAATTCTGCTCTCCCACAATTATCTTACTATATATGAAACTTTTTGTTGTCAGGGTTTGGTTTTTTTTTTTTCCCCTTCTTCATTATTAATGATAAAGATTAAGGTTTTGTATTTGCTGCCTGAGCTCGAAGCATTCATGACAGACATTGTTATTTATTTGTTAATTACTGACAGGGCATTCAGCACTGACTTGGACACACACACACAAAATTAAGACTATCTCTGCTCTGAAAATCTCATATTCTAAACCACAGCTCTACAAAAGCTTGGACATACTGATAAATTTAAGCAAGGGAATCAATTTGAGAGAGCATAGCTCTTCAGTGCGATCGTGGTATTTACATCAAATGGTTATCACAGGCAAAAATGCATCTTCCTCTGAGGTGGAATACTGCAGCTGTTCTGCACCATTTATTTTATACCGAAGTATTGATAAAAGGAAAAGGGGGAGTATTATTTACCTTCAGAAAAATACAAGGTACCTTATAGACACATTTAAATCAAAGTGCTATGTCTTTAAGAATTTACATTAAGAATGTTAAACCCGAACACCTAAAATTAGACTTTAAAACAACCACATTTAGGTACCTAAGTAAGTAGCCTAATTTTTCTAAATGCCCAGGAATGTAGAGTTGACTTCAACAGAAGCAGTGCAGTCCTCACCATTTGAGGAAGGAGACAAGTAGTGATGCGTGTATGGGTTTGGAAATTGAAATTTGGACATTTTTGCCTCCAAAAGTTGACTTTTTTAAGTTGAAGCAGTCTGACCCTGTCCTGTGGGCACTCCACTAGTCTCTGAGAACCGAGTGTATGGCATTTCTCGGGTCAAGCCCTTAAGTCAAATGAAATGAGAAGGTCTGGAGAGTTATGGGAAAAGGATTACATTGCTGAAAGATCATAAGGTTGTATCAGTGTATGTGTTCTGTAAGTTCTTGGGTTTTATCTTGAAATCTGTTTCTGAAGGCAAGTTTCTAGGATAGAGTAAGGAGGCAGGAAAGTTGGAATGAAATGCAATAAACAGAGGGGTTTGGCTCTAATTTCCCAGCGATGGAGTTGTGACTCCTTTAGTGCTTTTGGTGTGTTTTGTTTTCCTGTAAAAATACAGCTGAGTTCTGGTGTCTCTAGAGACAGGTTCTTTTCCTACTGCAGAGGTACAGGTATCTTTGCTTACTACCTCTTCCCCTCAACTATCATCTGACCTTCATCTAGTGGGAGATTCAGTCTGCAGCACAGTTGGGATCTTTGGCCCTTTACTTCAAGTGTCAGAAAGGAGGTACGGTTAATAGCAACTGCGATATGGACAGCTGTCCCTCAGGAGCTGGACCGAGCTGTTATCTCATTTTACACAGCTGTCAGACAGGAATCACATCTCTGTCATTACCAACCATTTCAACCAACCATAAAATGCTTTTGGACTAATTTTTCCTTTGCTTCTCCCAACCTTGAGTAGAATTCTAAGCAGTGACTTTCACGCAGAATCCTCTGTGTTTTGTAGTACTCCATTTGCAGAATTGAAACTTTGAAAAAAAAAAAAAAAAAAAAAAAAATCATCTTGTTTCTAGCATTTTCAGTCTGGAAGACAACTTTGAAAAGATGAGTAATGCCTTGATTAACGGATAGCCAAAAATGGTGTCTCTGAAATGTTTGAACTCTCCAATTGTGTTAACTCTGAAGCCTAAAGAAAAGCATTTAAATCTCTTTATCGCTGGCTGTTGCTCATTGTGTTATTTTAGCAAGAATATCCAGTTGATGTGTTCAAGCCTCATACGCTTATCATCTTCGTAGGAGTCAGTATTGTTACTTTTGCTATCTACTCCGCTGCTTTTGTTTCCTTTTTCCTTCTAAGGGATAGATGATGAACTTAAAAATCTGTACCATATTTCTTCCCTGTACTCGTGTTTTCACTGCTAAAGGCAGCCTGTGAACGTGGATTCCTGAGAGAGAGCAAACATGCTGCAGTTATTTGTTCACAAATTTGCATTTTAAGCTTGAAATGAAAATGCAGAATACTGGGAACGTTTCAACGGTTGGAGACCTGATAGCAGAGTTGAGGACCCGTTTAATGGTGTGTCCTGTGGTGCTTTGCCAAAATTTGGTCTAGACTGTCGGTTTAGCCTTCTGTCTTTGACCTGCCCCACCCTCTACCCTGTCCTGTTATGAACCTCGGGCCTCGTGTCTTTAAGGTAGGCGATGAATAGATTTTGCTAGCTCCTGACCTTTGTGAACCCTTTCCCGAAGCCCATCCTGGTCTTCCTAGCGTTGTGCCACAGTCAGGTTCCTCTCCTGCACCTTTAAGGCCCAGCATGTTTCCACTCCGCCTACTTCTTTACTCTCATTTCCTCCTACACCCCACTCCTCCTCCCAGTTCTCTCTGTACTGCTCTTTGCATCTCATTTGCCATGCTGTCCCTTTGGCATTCTGTCCCATGGTCCTAGAAGCCTAAAATGCTGCTTCTCTCTTTATCAAGCAAGCATCCTTCATCTCCTCTCTAGGATTCTTTACTGGCAGGAATCCTTTCATACTACATCTCACGGGCCCCGCTCTTACTTCTGGCACCTGCATTTCAACCTGTTCTTGGTTTGGCTTTCATTAGATTATGTGCTTGTGCACACACAGTGGGTTTGGGGTTTTTTTTGTGTCTGAGAAACCTGTTCTTTTTTAATAAATAGAATTTTGTTCCTCTGAAAGTATCCACTTCTGCTAGGCTGGGGAATGGCGCTTTGTCTCCATAATCCATCTGCCTCATTCATTCTCCCACCCTCCCTTCTCCCCCGTCCCCTCCCCTTCCTCAGGAATAGCTGGATTTTAGTTGGTTAGAATGACAAGCCCTTGCATTACATTCTCTGATTCCTTCCAGCACTTCAGGATCTTGGTTTTGAGAATGGTGGTGAGCAATTTGTGCAAGGCCCAGTACCTCATTCTTCATCTTTCTAAGCTGGTCAGTTTACTTGGTGGGAAGTTAAGAAATAAGGGAATGTGTGTTCTTTTTTAGCCTTCTTTTGTGTATAAGGGAGACTGAGTAATGAGGGAGAGGTGATGAGTGAGAGCATTTATACCTTGTGGAAAAAAAAAGATTTGCTTTTTTTTTGTTGTTTGTTTGTTTTTTATGATTAGCAATTCAAATTTTGTTTATGTTCTCTGCTGTATCAAGACTGTGGCTGATTATAGGAGAAATATGTAATTACTGTTAAAAGTTAAAATCTGAATAATTGGGAAGGAATCCGAACTTCTTCTCGTTACAAACTAAAGGAGCAAATTTTCTGAATTCTCAGTTTCCCCCCCCACCCCCAAAAAAACCTATTAAGTAAAACCAAAACAATTCTGCCTCCCCATCAGGAACTTGAAAAGAAAAATAAACAAGCTGCTAAAATAGTTACCTCTGAAATTCCCTTTATCTCTAACTGAACAAAGCTTTGAATGTAGAGAACTGGTCCAGGATTTGGGGGACCTGTGTTCTCCGCATGGTTCTGCTGCCTCTTTGCTGGCTGACCTTGGGCTGCGTGCTTCCCCATGCATGGCTTCCCATTTACTCTGCAATAGGTTATTGATCCTCTAGAAGGGTTCCAAAGTAGAAAGTTGAAAGACACTTTCAAAGGGCTGGCCAGTCTTCTTGCTCTTCATTACCTTAATTACACCATGACATTGAACTCAAACCCTCTATATGCCACTTTCGGTGATGTTTAGAAACATAAAAGCATAATACCCTAATAATTTTCCTTTCATGGAAGGACCTGACTCCAAGATAGAAAGTTCCTGTACCATGTCTGCAGCCTAGAACTGATTTTTAAGTTGACTTAAGTATAGATATTCTGACTCCTTTGAAGCTTCTCCTAAGATCTGTAATGACCTTTTCTTGGCCAGGTCTCAGGGTCTCTATTCCATCTTCATCCTTCTTGGCTTCCCTGCTGTTTTTGACATTTGATCATGCCCAGTCTTGAAATCTTGCCCTCCCTTGACTTTTGTGTCAGTATTTTCCTCGTTTCCATCCTATTTTTCTAGTAATTTGTTCAGTAGCTTCTGCACTAAACCATTTACCTTCTTCCATTTATTTATTATTTTTTTGTAAGTTAGACTCAAAGACCCACATCTGGTATCCTCTCCTTGCTTTTCTTTATCTACTTCAAGTTACCCAAGATGGTGTACTACCTTAACATCTTTTCTGAGCGATTTGCTGTGAGTTTTAAGACCGCTGAGGCCATGATGGAACTCCAGAAAGCTCCTGTGAGATTCCCCTTTGTTTCCTGCTTTTCTCCGTTGTAAGCCTTCGCAGTTGGACCCATAACATGGGTTTTCTCACACTCTTCTTGCTCTTTGCAAACAGGATAGGGACTCCTCTCCCAGCTTCATGGCCTGAATGTCCCGCTTCTTCTTCCTTAGTCTCTTTGGGTAACTTTTATCCTTTCTCCTTGATTTACCATCTTGGTTACTGCTAGCTAATTCTTACTGGCCTCTGATCGCTGTGTTACCTTCTTGTCTTGTTGAAAATACAGTTACTGAAGCTATCCTCCTGGCGTGTTTTCTCAACATGTTGCCTTCTCCTCCTTGACAAGCTTGTTCTTTGGCTATCATCCACCACATAAGGTTCCAGCTTCTCGTACTTGCTCTGAGGGCCCTTCATGTTTGTATTTCTCCCCTATCTGTTGCTGTCTCTTACTGTATTGTCTTTGCCAGCAACACAAACATGACATTGTGCTTTTCCATTTTTTGCACGAGTATCTCTTCACATTCTTTCTCATCTGACTCATACTTTGATACATATAGGAAAATTGCCACCCAGTAGAGGCCAGACATGCTGGGAAAGACTTATTTGCATATTTGAAAATGATTTAAAAGGTTTAACTGATACTCAGAGGTGGTTGTCTTATTACATGTACTCTCCTTTTCCTGGCTTCTTTTCTGAAGAAGGATGATTGCAAAAGTAAATAAAGATTATTATAAGCAAACAAACAGCATCTCAAAGACTAGGAAGATCAGGGTTGGAGCAGAATAATATGTGCTTGCAGTTGCAAGGTGGTAACTGTGGCAAGTACGTGTGTGGAAGAAAGGGACTTCTTTCAGTGTCTGTAAGGAAACAAACAGGAGATTAAGTTTGAGGATGATACACAAAATGGATCAGTTTATGAGTAGGACGCAGAAAGCCAAGTAGCAATACCAGCATTTCAAGCCAGGAGAAACTTAATGGGCTAGTATGGTTCCTTGCTAGTATGGTTCTGAATCCTCTTGACCTTCAGGCTTGGTACAAATCTTTACAAGCTGTGAGCCTAGCTAGGGATGGTCGGGTGGTTTGTTTCCTGGAAGACAGTTCAGAATAACAGCTAACAGAATAGTGAAAAGGAATTACGTTAAAACAGGGGTTGAGACTTAATTTATGAACTTCACACAGTCGATTCTTCTGATCATTCTCCAACTTCAATTTCAGCTGCACTTTGCTCCCTTTTTCTCTCTTTGACAGGCTTTTCTGCAGTGCTTTGGTAATCTTAAGTCTGGGAGTATCTGCTTTATGCACGGTTTGGCCATGTGGTATACGACGGATTTGCCCTTGACGCCAATTTATTTTCTATGTGTTCAGTACACAGTTCTTGCTTTGTAGGGACCAGTTTGTTCTCCCAAGTAACAAGGGATAGGACAAGAGGGAAATGGCCTCAAGTTGCACCAGGGGAGGTTTAGGTTGGACGTTAGGAAAAAATTCCTCATAGAAATAGTTGTAAAGCATTGGAACAGGCTGCCCGAGGATGCGGTGGAGTCACCACCCCTGGAGGTATTTAAAAGATGTGTAGATGTGGTGCCGAAGGACATGGTTTAGTGGTGACCTGGCAGTGCTGGGTTAATGGTTGAACTGGATGATCTTAAAGGTCTTTTCCAACCAAAATGATTCCGCTTTATGATTCTATGCTGGTGCTTGATACCCATTTCCACAAGTGGGACGGAACGGGTTGTGGCCTGTTTCAGAAACTATTGCAGAGTTCATATTAATTCATCTATTTTAAGTGGTGCAGCCTTTTGTGAACAGGTTCTGACCACTTGCAGTCAGATTTTCATTTTCACTATGCCTGTCTGGCATTCCTTTAGCCTTGGGGGCTGTCTGGCATAGAAGCTTTGTTGTTGTAGTAGTAGTAGTAGTAGTAGTAGTAGTAAACTGCAAGGTTAATAGTCACATTTCACTGATAGACCCATCTTTTAATGGGAGTAAAAATACAGTTTTCATTAACGAGTGCATGTTGCATTCTTTTAACCTGCATTTCTGTACCTGACTTAGCAATGATGTGAAGGTCTTCTGAGCAAGATATTCTGCATGCTGGTCTACTTCTAATGTCTCTCATTTCAGAGTCAATCTGGATTATCATATCCGTGTTTGCATATCCTGGACTGAAGGTTTACTACTAGATGTGATTCTGATAGGCAGCTAAAAAAAGAGATCCTTCTCTTCAACCTGGATGCTCCCAGAAGGCTGGGGGAAATACCTGCTCTTGGACACAGTTTCTCTACCACAGGCTTCCTGGTTTCTAAGGAAAAATTTCATTCCAAGGATGTGCTTGTAAATTTGAATTACTCCAAACCCCATACCTTTCTCAGTATACGAGTAATTCTTCTGTTAATGTTCTTCTTCTGTAAAATAAATAAGTCAAATAATTAAGTAAAATGCCAAAGATTTCTCTTGCCCGCCTTGGCGTGTGCTTAGAAGTGCAGCTCCTCCTTCCAGGGGGAAAATACTGCTCAGTGATGCTGAGGGTGGAGGGATGCTGGAGAGACACTTGTGCTGTGGTGATGTATTTTCATTGCACTCCTTCAAAGTGCTCGGTTTACTTTTTCCTTCAGATCTCTTATTGGAAGGCTTGTCATGGGACATTTGTCTTATTAATAGAATAAATCTTTTATAGTAGCTTTATTGCAGAGAAAATTTTTGGCTCCGAAGTATTTTAGGCTTACCGGTTATTCTCTTTCTTTTGACAGGTGTTATGTATTCCCCAACTTTAACTTGAGCAGCACCATAAATAAGCAAACTAATCTTAACTTTGAACGTGTATTTTTAGACAGTCCGAGGGGGTCTCTGCAATGTTTGTGTAGTATTTCTCGATGTGTTTTTGCTGGGTGTTTCTATAGCAGACAACAACGATATTTGATTAGTTGGTCTTATTAAAATCTGGCCAGGCCCTAGCTATACTTCATCTGCATGTGCCTGTAAGATACCATCTCCCTTAACAGGAGAATATTTTAGACTTTGGCTGTAATGTGATCTGTTGATAGGTTTAAATAAGCAGGACAGCTTTTGTAAACCACCAGTTTGTCACTTTTGTACAAAACTAGTACGTAACTGCTTTCTGGTATTGGATCCCGATGCGCTTGAACCTGGGGGTTTTGCTGTCTTTATAGTCCCTACAAGACTTCATCCTTCATTAGTACTGAGACTGAACAAACAGTGCTGCTCATTTACTAAAATTCAAAATACACAATTATACCCTGGTCCTGCACCTTTCAAGAGTTAAGGGAATCGAAAGATCGTATGTTAAAATGTGCTAGATGGTGTTATTGTAATTAGTAACGATTATGAAAACAAAATGGTTTCCTTTTATTTTTCTTTGAGACTTAATATGAACCTTAGGTTGCTGAGATTTCTGTTTGGTAAAGAAAAATGCTATCTATAACAATTTAATTATATATATAGAAAATAGTCTAGTAATTTATATTAAGCTATATACGGTCTAAAAGTTTTCATCTTTGTCCAACTCTGATTTTTTCCGTACAACAGGACACGCTAAGATTGTAACTTTTAGCAAATTTCCAGTTCAGGATGTTGGAATTACTCTGTTCTTTTACCAATATAGAGCATCGAACATTGAAAGCCATTCCATCTTTGCATGCTAAGTGGTTTTGAATAGAGGTGCAGCGTCAGAGTGTGGTGCCACGGACAGGTGCAGACTGTGACAGTTCCTATTTGTGCAGGTGGCACCGTGCCGGGTTCTTTTAGGTGACAGGAACTTCCTTTGGCTGAGTTCTTTTTCTCCTTTGTGGTTCATAACTATTGAGAGCTGTGTGCCTGCTATTACCACATCTGTGAGCCTACAGTTCATTAGGAAAATGTTTTGGTTTTTCCTTTTTGTTTGTTCTGCTCCCAAAGAAGGGAAACATGGCTCTAGGGTATGATGATTTCCTTTACCTTTTGCCCCAGGAACTGGTTTTCCTCCTTTCATATGTCAGGCAGAAGTGTACTTTCAAACCGTAATGCTTTTTGTTTGGTTTGCTGATATCCTCAGCTAGGTAGGTGATGACACCTACCATTCCTTCCAGCTTAAGTTTCATTTTATGAACAATACCCAGCAGCCTCTCTCTTCCTTCTGGATTTCATTCCAGAAACATCAGCATTTCCTGAAGGCTTCTCGCAAGTAGTTACTAAAATGCTGGGTAACAACTTTAACCTGTGCAGATATCAGTATCCTGGGTTTTAATAATTTCTTAAACAGGCAACAAATACCTCTTAGTGAAAATGTTTGCTTAGAGAAGGTAAGATTTCTAAGTGTTTTGTTCCTGCCCTTTTAGGTCATTCCCCCCCCTTACTTTTGAGGGAAAGCACACGTCTTAAAATGGTAAATTTCTTTTCCTGCCAGTTAGAAAAATGGGATTATTTTCCCCTTTCTGTATTGGCATAAGAATACAGGTTTCTTGCATGTGTAATTTGCACAAGTATGGCAATGTTGTCTTTTTTTCCATCAAAGCAGAAACTGTTTGTTTCTCCATGCATCTGGTATTCTTATATATTACTTTTCTTCTTTACTTCTCCAGGCAGTTCCCTCCAATTAGCATCGTGCTTACCTTTCCATTTCAGAAAGGTTGCAGTCAAACGCTTCTGTTTTGACAGTTTTGTTCAGTTTAAAGTTGGGGGTTTTATGTTTAAGGTCTCAAAAGCTAGGTGTATCTCTTTTAGATGGATATTGTTAGATCACTGGATCTGTGTTTCACGTACCTAAACAGGAGTGGCCTTATTTTTATAGGTGTTTTACAGCTGGGTAATCTGTTGTGCTTCTCAAAGTTTATGTTGAGAAACCCAAGTTGAGTCTCCTTTGACTGTTTCCCCGGTAGTGTTTCAATGGATTGGAATAGCAGCAAATAAAGCAACAGTGAAAGGGAGCATAGAAAAGTAAACGTAGAGATTTATTCTAGAAGATGCATCTTCCGTAGGCTCTTCACAGCGTAGTTTCCATTCATTGTATGACTCTCTGCTTCAGTCGTAACTGATTCTGACTGGTCAACCTTTGAGTTCAGCCCCAGAGAACGTTTCAGGCTATAAATGTTTATTAACTGCATTCTATATGACCCTTAGAGTGCTGTTGCTCACATTTCATACATTTTTCAGTCCTGATACTTAAGAAGCAGCGATCTTGGATAAAATCTGACAGAGTCAGAGCAAGCACTGGCAAAATAGCAGGGCAGGCAAAGTACAGATTTTGTAGTCCCACGGCAGGGAGGGTACTATCTGACTTGCACTTACAGCCCGAGCTTCAATTTGCTAGTGGCAAATATTCAAACTAAGGCAGTAGCTTTCCTGGAAAGGCTGTAGTGAAGTATTATTAGTCCCGAGGGAATTAGTGGTTATAAAAGGTATTCAATGGTAGGATTTTCTTTAATGATGAATACATTTTTCTTATGAATTGGACAGATTCTTGTCTGTTTAATTGTAGTTCTGGATCAGGGCTTGGTTGTCATTTTTTGCATCTCTCCCTGACCTGTCTTGACTTGGGATTGTACTGGAACTAGTTAGTGCTTGAGAAATGAAGACGCTGCAGTCACTTTCCAGCTGTTGATGGTGGTTATGACTTGGCTCCCTTACCCTTGTTTTTTTAAAGCCAGCCAAATACGTAAGCAGATACCATTTAACGTGTAAAGTGGGATAATAGGAACTCTGGTCTTTGACTTTACTTCCTCAAAGTTAATTCTGGCTTGCTAACGCGGTAGGATTTTTTTTTTTTAAACATCCTTGATTTCAGTTCAATGTGTTTGTTAGTCATTGGTATGTTTATTTTCTTTGTTTGAGTGGGATCATAAGAGAAGAGTTTGAAATAAGATTTGTCAGGCGGTAAACTGGGAAGGGAAAGTTGGAAAAATGATCCAGCTTCTCTGGTTTTATTGGACCATGAAGTAGTGTCAAGCCGGTGTGCTGTTTGGATCAGGTGAATGAGAATTGCAGCACAAATTAGAGCAAGTGTTACTGTTCTGGTAAGTCAAATAATTTAGTAGCAAATCACACCAAACTATTTTTGCACCGCCAGTGTTCTGGAATTGCCACCTATGACCAATTATTACAGATCCCATATTGTCAGGATACTTCTTAAATCCAGTAATACGATCAAGTTCAAACTTGGGGGGGGGAAGAAAAATAATAAAAATTCTTATTCCACTGTTTTGAAATTTCCCATGTGATTGCTACTGGGCTTGAGCAGTCACTTTCTGTTCTCAGTTAGTTTAATGTACATGTCTTAAAGAGCTGCTGTGATTCACTGAAAAGCAGTTGTTGCAGTACTGAGTGATTAGTGAACGTGTATACACACAACTTTTTAAAGATTTTTTTGGATTTTGTTTTCTTGTTAAAAGATTTTTATAAACCAGGGAATGAAAATATGCACATTTTTACTGCGGGTGTAATGTGGTCTGATTCTGACCTTTCTTGTCTCCCCGATAAGCGTATTTGACACAAATATACAAAAGCTTGTGGATTTGAGGATGGGCCTGTTGCATATCAACCTTGCATTTTACTGCACAGCCAATCATCCCCAATGCTACTGATGTAACCTGGGCAAATCTGAAGCTCTGTGCAAACTGCAGTATTATTATCTTCTGCTTCTTGAATTTCTGGTGTTTCAGATTGATATCTTAATCTGCCACTGTCTTTTATAACCTAATTTTCTTGTTTTCTGTGTTTGCCTTATAAAAAAAAAAGGGGGGGGGTGGGGGGCAGTGGGTGGGAAGCGGGTATTTATTTTACTTTGGGTTTGTATTGTTAGCACAACAG